>JABUQX010037533.1:45000-46573 GCA_015478945.1 Trachelipus rathkii | reverse complement strand
GCAAGCGAAAAAAAAAATAGTTGAAACAAAAAAATATTTTACTGTAACTCTGTAAGCACTAAGCTGAGTCAGAGTCGAAATTTTGAATTTGACTGCTGGAGTCGGAGTCGGAGTCGGAGTCGAAAATTTAGTTTAAAATGGAGTCGGAGCCGGAGTCGGAGTCGAAAATTTTTGTTTATGGTCGGAGTCGGAACCGAAGCGGAAATTTTACTAAAATTGGATTCGGAGTCGGAGCCGGAGTCGAAAAATTGATTTTAAGGAGTCGGAGTGCCGGAGTCGGAGTCGAACAATTTTATTTTACGACTCCGCAGCCCTGCTAGAATCGTGAGTTATTCTCCCCTAAGGCTTGGCTTCGTCCTGCTCGGACGTTAAATGAGTACACCAGTGGCGTATCCAGGATTTTTTTCGGGGGGGGTGGCCAGACAAAATTTGTTTATATATATATATATATATATATATATATATATATATATATATATAAAATAAATATATATATGTTTTTTATATATATATTATATATATATATATATATATATATATATATATATATATATATATATATATATATATATATATATATATATATATATATATACTTAGACATTAGAGTATATTATATATATATATATATATTATGTATATGGGATAAAGTTATATATATATATATATATATATATTATATATTGTTGATAAAGAAGAAGAATATATATATAGATAGAAAGTATATATATATATATATATATATATATATATATATATATATATATATATAAACATATATGTATTATATTAGCAGTGGAAATACCAAATATTAAATTTCTAAGAAAAATGGGAATAATTTATATAAATTTAAAATCATCTTGCCTGATGTTAACTTTAATCGCCAGGCATGAGAGTGAACAAAGTCCGAGATAACATCTTCAGTTTTTATGTCAATATTTTGATGTATGTAGAGGAGGGCAAGTCCAGTAAGTCTTTCATCTCCAATAGTATTTCTCAAGTAGGTTTTCAGAAGTCATAATGTTGAAAACCTTCTTTCTACTGAAGCAGTAGACACTGGTAAAATTGCCAGTATTTGCAACAAGATGTAAATATTTGTAAATTGTGACTTCGAACATGAAACTAGTTCGTTTATTGCTGTTTTTGGACGATCTGTGCTGTGATGCCATTTCAACTTCCATAAATCCCATTCTTCTTTTGCTAAATCCTCAATTGGGCTTTCGAGATCTTTGTAAAATGTTACATCTTTTATCTTCTCATGTGGCACATTACACCTGTTCGGTATTACAAATTGCAAGGAAGATATAATTTCTTTATGACTTAAAAACCTCTCTCCTAATGATGATATTAAATCATCCGAAAATGAAATAAAAATGGATGTAAGATAATAAGTCTGTGGTTGAGAAGTAGGAATGTTGGGTCAGTTTTTTTGGAATTTGTTAATTCTTGATACAGCAATTTCAATACCTAGCTCAGATTCAGATGCGCTTGCACATTCTTCAAAAATATGCTGAAATTCTAATGTTACATTTTCTCTGAAGGCTTCAAGTTTAGTTTTAACTAGACTCACTTC
>JABUQX010037533.1:35000-40000 GCA_015478945.1 Trachelipus rathkii | reverse complement strand
CGTTACTCTTATCTACGTTTACCTTCATTTCCTTTTACACACCCTGCCAAATCTCTCTACCAATCCTTTCAAACTCTCTCAGATTCGCCACACAAAACCAAATCATCCGTATATAATAGGTAGGGAAATCTACACTCTCTTCCATTCTCCATCATTCTAACCATTCCCTGCCACCCCCACCTCTAATTATTTCATAACCCCATCCACAAACCAATTGAATAACCAAAAAGGCATAGCACATCCCTTCCTCACTCCTCTATTAATATTAAACCAATCACTTTCAACTCCATTTATTCTTACACACGCTACACCACTATCGTCATACATACTTTTGATTCCATTCAGAAGCTTACCACAAACACCATATATCAATAACACCTGTCATAGAGCATGTGATATGATTGATAGGGAACTATTAATCATATCATACGCCTGTTTGCAAATAAAAAAACTAAATACAATTTATTCTTCTTCTCCCTCATTTTCTCAATCATTTGTTTCAATGTAAAGATTTGATCCACACATCCTCTACCACTTCTAAACGCACCTTTTACTTCACAATCAGTCGTTCTTTCGACCAAAATGCCAGTATATATCTTCCCTACTACACTTAATAAACTAATTCCCATATAATTCCTACAGTTACCCTTACCTCCCTTACCCTTATAAAAGGGAACTATTACTGCTCTCCTCCAATCCTTCGGAACTATACCCTCCATAAACGCTTTGTTACACAACTTCCAAATCCAATCAATCACCATCTCGCCTCCGTTCTTGATCCTTTCACCGGTAATTTCATCTATACCTGCAGATTTACCATTCTTCAATTACCTCATCCCAAAATACCTATTCCTTCTTGTACCATCAAACCCACACACATTCACTATCACCTCTTCGTTACTGCCAATGTTATGCAGTTTTTCGAAGTGTTTCCACCACTCTCCTAACATCCATTTCTTCAGTTGCGAGAACCATCCCTATTTAATTTTCTATGCAGATTTCCCTTATTTCTATATATATATATATATATATATATATATATATATATATATATATATATATATATATATATATATATATATATATATATATATATATGTATATATATATATATTATAAAAGCGATTTTTTAGCTTGACCGGGGTGTTCAATTGGCTATTCAAAGAAAGTCGAACAAATGTAAGCGAACTAACAAGTAACGGAGGAAAATAACGGAACCTGCCTGTTGCGTTACATGACAGAAAGTAACGGAGTTCGTTTCTCCGCTACTAAAACTAGTTCCGTTAGTAACGGGAGTAACGGATCGTGCCCACCTCTGTATATATAAGAGTTAAGTTAAGATATATATATATATATATATATATAGTTATATATATATATATATATATATATATATAGATATATAGTTATTATATATATATATATATATATATATATATATATATATATATATATAAGGTTATAGGTAAATTAATATGACGCTTTTTCCTGTAAAAACTTTCCTCCAAAGGAACAACGAGATTTGTTCCATAAGCGACGAATTTCATAAAATTAATTTAACCACTTATGGTTATTAACTGGATAGTGGATACTAATTAGTAACACTTAGGCTATGGCTCTGAACACCCCCTCTGATACGCCACTGAGTACACCCCCTCCTTGATTAGGGCTCTGCCCATGAGTAGTGGTGTTTATCTGTTAAAAAAATTGGTAATAATAGAAAAAGAAAAACTTCGACTCCAAAAAATTTAAAATCCACACATGATTATTCTGTAAAATGTTGTTGATTACTATCCGGTTTAATTGTTGTGATAGATAAATTTGCTGTATTAAATCAGAACTTCAAAGCAGTAAAAATTGAAGTTTTCACAAATCTAAAGAGTGTTTTCCTTGGATTGTTAGATATTAAATGTGATATATAAGTTGACAGCCTTAAAACAGATCTTCTCCTAACAGTAAACGTTAAGTTGTTATAAGCTCTAAGCTTAACTGATTTCTTTTTAAGGAAGATTTTAATCTTACGTTTACCCAGTGTTTCTTCAGACAATTTTCTCCGGGGGGGCTTTACAGAGATTCGGGAGGGCACATAACATAATTTACATAAAAATAAAGGATAATGATATTTTTGTCACTTGTCAGCTAATCTTAGTCTTATTAGATACTGTCTTACTGAAATAGTAAATATCCGAAATATAACCAAATCTTTACTTGCAAAAATATAGCAATCTATTTGTGAAATTTATTGGGAAGTTAGATAAATAAAATAACATAAGGGTACGAAAACATTATTATGAGAGAATATTATAATTAAAATATATATATGAGTAATATGACCTTTTCAAATAAGGAAATAGATCTTTGGTAAAAAAAATATATATATATATATATATATATATATATATATATATATATATATATATATATATATATATATATATATATATATATATATATATATATATATATATATATATATATATATATATATAACACTTCCGTAGGCCGTAGCCCCGACGTTAGTACTTAGTAAGTTAGGGGTATTAAAGAAGTAAGTTTAAAGGAATCGTATACGACGAGTTTTCTTCGTCGCATACAAGTCTACTGTTTTTTTTTAGAAAATCCTCAGTTGGATTCTCAGACCCCTCGATGCTTATCATCATACAATGCATTAAGGTTTCTGGCAGCATTCTATTTTTGTCTTACTTAGTATTCGGTTCATAGTACTGAACGATCTTTTAACCGAGGCTATCGTTACAGGAATGACAAGAAAGATTTCACAGAGCTTTTGTAACTCGCAATATCCCACGTCCGCTTCCAATATTTTCGACAATGGGCTTTCATCTGTTAAATATTTCGCTTTCGAGCATGGAATTGATATAAAAATTTAAGGATTTCAGGTCACCTTCCGCATTAAGCATCGGAAATCTTCCAAAAAATTTTAACTTCAATATCCGATAAATTTGTTAATGACTAAAACGTCTCAAAGCGACTAGCAAATATCATTATATCAATTGATTTGTCGTTGAACCTTTCTTCAATTTCTTCGATTACACTATCGCAGTATATTTTCATCCCTTTAAATGCATTTTTCTTATCTTCATCAGCAATCAGGCGCACTTCAGATGCAAACTCCTCCATTATTTCACACCGAACGTTTTTTGTAAGTCACTATTGACGTCTCCACACTGATTTGCAATATTTTGCAGGTGTAATTTTGTTCCAGTAATTAGGGGGATGACTTTGGTCATACTAAAGTCCTTCTTTTGCAAAGCATTGCTAAGATAAGAGAGTGCACTAAGGAGTTCATTCATTACATAACAGGTGACAAGGAAACTCTCATTTCTGATTTCCAGCAAGATGCCCCCTGCAAGTGATGCAAGGTCTGTCCCTTCTTTGTGGATATGCTTCACAAGCCATCAAAATTGACTTTAAGCTCCTGAAGACAGCATTCACTATCTTATAATGAGATAACCATCTCACTTCAATGCATTTTGGAATCTTGAGGATTGTATCATTGATTAATGATTGAATATCATGCAAAATATTTTCTTTTTTTTGGCGACTTGCTAAACAGTTTGTAAATGTCTTTCAAAATATAAAAAAAAAACTTTTGACCTTCTGATTTTTATTCCTGCAGGAGGCTGCTGCCAGGGACAATATATGTGTTTTACAGTGTATATAGAGAACTTCTTTGTTTGCCTCTTCTGAAAGCCTTTTTCTTACACCTCCAACTTTTCCAGCTATATTAGAAGCACCATCAAATTCAAAAGTAATAATGTTGTCATAATTTAAATCAAGATCAGTCAGCTCCTTATGAATAGCATTTGCAATACTTTCTGCTTTTCCATTGGGTATTTTAACAATTGACAAGAACGTTTCTACGGGATTTTTATCCTCCACTACTCTAAACATGTTTTTCAATGTTTTTTCAACTTATCCTTCAAAACTTCGCCCATACATAACAGAAGTTCACCGGCAGTGTCCTTGCTGCTGTAATTCGACCTATCACTCTGATCTTTACACCATGTTTTAAAATCATCATTCAATTTGTCCAAAATACTTTCAATCAAACTCTGATATTTAGTAGTGTAAGCTGCTTCTTCCTTTACCAAAAAAATACAACCCTCGCAAAAGTATTTTTAAACCTTTCCTATTTAAGTCTCTTTCACTTTCACTCTGTTGAACAATTTGAGCGTGAATCGGTTTCTTCATAGCCTGTCTCCTGAGGTTTTCCATTTCTACACTTATAGTGTGAGCTGAAGAGTGTTCATGCTTCTTTAATTTCCCATTTTTTCCTAAAGCTTTTTTGAAAGTTGTGAATGGAACGGTTATGAATACCCCACCTGTCTTTTGTAGAACATTTGCATAATTTTTCATGAAATTTTGGCACAGTTTACAAAATGCGCCTCGTTTTTCTTTCGACTTTGCGTAATGTGAGCTGGATGATCCTGCACATTTATTTTCAACATTCTTTAAATCAGTAGGTTTAATTTGTGAATATATATATATATATATATATATATATATATATATATATATATATATATATATATATATATATATATATATATTTTGTATATATATATATATATATATATATATATATATATATATATATATATAATGAGGGAGAAGAAGAATAAATTGTATTTAGGTTTTATGGATTTGCAACAGGCGTATGATAGGGTTAATAGGGAAGCTCTATGGCAGGTGTTAGTGATATATGGTGTTGGTGGTAGGCTTCTGAATGGAATCAAAAGTATGTATGAGGATAGTGAGGCGTGTGTAAGAATAAATGGTGTCAAAGGTGATTGGTTTAGTATTAATAGCGGAGTGAGACAGGGTTGTGTTATGTCTCCTTGGTTATTCAATTTATATATGGATGGGGTTATGGAAAGAATTCGAGGGGCAGGAAATGGTGTTAGAATCATGGAGAATGGAGATGAGTGAGGGTACCCTACCTATTATATGCGGATGATTTGGTTCTTTGTGGCAAATCT
>JABUQX010037533.1:12500-25000 GCA_015478945.1 Trachelipus rathkii | reverse complement strand
TTTCGAGCCAAGACTGTTCATGATAGCAGAGGAAGGCGTTGGCGAAAGAGGGACCCAGAGGTGAACCCATAGCCACACCATCAATCTGTTGATAAAGGATGTTATTAAACAGAAAAATAGAATCTGAGGTGGCTAAATTGATAAATTTTGTAAATTGTCTCTTATTGAGACCTCCTATACATTCTTGGTTAGAAAACAAAGTATTGGAAATGATTTCACGGGTTTCGGCAACAGGAACGTTAGTAAAAAGGGACTGAATATCAAAACTCACCATAAAGGCTTGAGGGAGTGAAAGAGATGAAATATAATCCACGAATTCAAAAGAACTATGAAGGGTATGTTGGTTGTGGGTAATGGGGTCAATCAATGGTACAAGAAATTTCGAAAGACTATAGGTGGGGGTGTTAAGAGCTGAGAGGATAGGACGGAGGGGGACGTCAGGTTTGTGGGTTTTGGGAAGCCCATACAGTAAGCCTGGCTGGCTACCAGATACGTGAAGTGAGTCAAAGTTAGAGTTGACAGATTTTAGGGACCTGACAAAGTTATTAATCTTATCTTCTACTCTAAGTAAATGTTTAAAAATACAACCTGTAAGCAGTTTAAATTTTGAGACATCGTTCAAAATGTTGTTCATTTTATGAAGATAGGATGCTTTATTAAGAAGCACTACCCCTTTTCCCTTGTCGGGGCGACAAATGATGATGGATTTGTCCTTTCCTAAGTCTCTCAAAATATTGAGATCCTTAAAGCTAAAAACAGGGGAGAAAATTTTCTTTGAGTTAAATGAGTAGAAGAATTTTTTGAGAACATACCTGACATCTCCAGTCCAATCCATGCCATGAACACTATGAAGGCCAGCGAGTTGGAGAAACAATTTCTCGAATTTAAGAAAGCATTGGAAAAAGTCAAGCTTAAAAAGGGGAAGGTGGAAATCTAGTCCTAAGGAGAGGATTCTAGTTTCAGCTATGGTCAGGGCTCTGGAACTGAAGTTGGTAATTACGGAACTGCGATTAATGTTCAAGTTACTAATAAGGCCCAGCCTTTCCAGTTTAATAGTTTGTCTTTGTAAAGTGGACGTCTTAAAGATACTCACCCTCCGATTCACAAGGTACCGGAGATAACCAAAATCCAACCAAGAGACATCGTTACGAAAACCGGCACGAGCTCTATCCAACTGTTCCTCCAGGAACAGTTGGATAGAGCTACAAATAATTCTACAAATAGACAAGAAGTTTAGAAGTCCATTTGCGGTAGAGAGGAGAATTCTGTAGGGAGGATCTGTATAATTTAAATTTCATGAAATTAGGAACATAATTGTATGAAATACAAACGGTAAGAAAAACGAGGTCTGCATCAGCTTTGGCACATCTCTTTGAGAGGGACTCCAATCTTCTATAACGATGAAGTACGTCTTCATTATATCTGGTTCTTAAAATATCTGCGATTGATTTGTTCCTAGGGAACCTCAATTTATAGATGAAAAGGAAGACAAACACCGAAGATAGTGCCATAGTATATTCAGAACGTTTCGCGCTAAAGCTAAGCGCATCATCAGCTATAAGTAAATAATAAAATATAAATGAACAATGTCAATAATATTTACGATTATATAAAATATATAAAATATATAGAAAACTAGAATTATATAAAAATTACAAAGATTACAAAAAATTATAGGAAATTACAAAAAATTACAAAAAAAATTACAAAAAAATTAAATCTATTATTAACTTCGTTTTACTAACCTTATACATACTGGATGAACCATAAGAATGAAAGAACAAGATTAAATCCAAACTATTTATACCTAAATTATACATAAATTGGTTGGTTTTTTGAAACTTACTATACTTAAAAATCAATATTTATAACAGTATAATAAAATGAAAGTTATAAAAGACATATAATGAAAATTATTACAATTAAAATAAATTAAGTTTGATTGAAGATAAATCAGAGTTGAGTTCGGGCTCCAATTCATGAATGTAGAGGCTCTCCAAGATTTTTCTGTCGCGAGTATCAGTGATGGAGGCAAGAATCGAGAAGTCGTTGGTAGTGATGGGATGATCTTTTTCGTGGCTATGGCTACGTATGGATGAAAATTCAGGTGAAGATAGAGGAAGATTGGTACGGAAAGAAAAACCCTTGTGTTTGGCAATCCTGATGCAAAGTTGTAGGCCTGTTTGACCTACATAGCGGGCATTACAGCCAGCACACTTATACAAGTAGACTATCGAGGAGTGCAACTCTTTAGGAATTAAATCTTTGGACCTGAAAAAGTTACTAATTTTGAAGTTATTAGTAGGAATAAAAATAAAGGTGGCAAATGGGAAGTGTCTCGTTAATATAGGTCTGAGGGTTCTAATAAGGGTGTCGGTGAATCGACCTGTGTAAGGAATCTTCAGGTAAATTTTCTGTTTAGGGACATCAAAAGTGGGAGTAGGTGGTCTAAAATGGTTCTCAAGGAAGTTAAATATGATTTTATCAACAAGGTATGAAGGAAAGAGATTAAAATTAGCGAAGCTCCTTAAATATTGGAGTTCTGAATGAAAAGAAATCCAGGAGGAACATACCTTAAAGGCCCGGTTTATTCTGCCTGTAAAGCCGGACAATTTAAATTTATCTGGAAGAAAGCTGAAGAAGTGAGTGCCTAATTGGGTGGAGGTCGGCTTGCGGTAAATCTGTGTAGAAAAAGAACCATTAGTGCGAGAGACGCCAACATCAAGAAACGGAAGGAATCCATCCACTTCACATTCCATGGAAAATTTGATATTTTTATGTTGCTTATTAAGGAAATTTAAAAATAAGTCGGCATGTTCTTTGTTAGAAAAAATTAAGAAGCAGTCATCCACATATCTTTTGTAGACAATGGGTCTGAAGGCTGGGGGGCATTTTTCGAGCCAAGACTGTTCATGATAGCAGAGGAAGGCGTTGGCGAAAGAGGGACCCAGAGGTGAACCCATAGCCACACCATCAATCTGTTGATAAAGGATGTTATTAAACAGAAAAATAGAATCTGAGGTGGCTAAATTGATAAATTTTGTAAATTGTCTCTTATTGAGACCTCCTATAAATTCTTGGTTAGAAAACAAAGTATTGGAAATGATTTCACGGGTTTCGGCAACAGGAACGTTAGTAAAAAGGGACTGAATATCAAAACTCACCATAAAGGCTTGAGGGAGTGAAAGAGATGAAATATAATCCACGAATTCAAAAGAACTATGAAGGGTATGTTGGTTGTGGGTAATGGGGTCAATCAATGGCACAAGAAATTTCGAAAGACTATAGGTGGGGGTGTTAAGAGCTGAGAGGATAGGACGGAGGGGGACGTCAGGTTTGTGAGTTTTGGGAAGCCCATACAGTAAGCCTGGCTGGCTACCAGATACGTGAAGTGAGTCAAAGTTAGAGTTGACAGATTTTAGGGACCTGACAAAGTTATTAATCTTATCTTCTACTCTAAGTAAATGTTTAAAAATACAACCTGTAAGCAGTTTAAATTTTGAGACATCGTTCAAAATGTTGTTCATTTTATGAAGATAGGATGCTTTATTAAGAAGCACTACCCCTTTTCCCTTGTCGGGGCGACAAATGATGATGGATTTGTCCTTTCCTAAGTCTCTCAAAATATTGAGATCCTTAAAGCTAAAAACAGGGGAGAAAATTTTCTTTGAGTTAAATGAGTAGAAGAATTTTTTGAGAACATACCTGACATCTCCAGTCCAATCCATGCCATGAACACTATGAAGGCCAGCGAGTTGGAGAAACAATTTCTCGAATTTAAGAAAGCATTGGAAAAAGTCAAGCTTAAAAAGGGGAAGGTGGAAATCTAGTCCTAAGGAGAGGATTCTAGTTTCAGCCATGGTCAGGGCTCTGGAACTGAAGTTGGTAATTACGGAACTGCGATTAATGTTCAAGTTACTAATAAGGCCCAGCCTTTCCAGTTTAATAGTTTGTCTTTGTAAAGTGGACGTCTTAAAGATACTCACCCTCCGATTCACAAGGTACCGGAGATAACCAAAATCCAACCAAGAGACATCGTTACGAAAAGCGACACGAGCTCTATCCAACTGTTCCTCCAGTCTAAGCTTCAACCTCTGTTTGTATTGGAGTTCGGAGACCAGAAGTTTAGAAGTCCATTTGTGGTAGAGAGGAGAATTCTGTAGGGAGGATCTATATAATTTAAATTTCATGAAATTAGGAACATAATTGTATGAAATACAAACGGTAAGAAAAACGAGGTCTGCATCAGCTTTGGCACATCTCTTTGAGAGGGACTCCAATCTTCTATAACGATGAAGTACGTCTTCATTATATCTGGTTCTTAAAATATCTGCGATTGATTTGTTCCTAGGGAACCTCAATTTATAGATGAAAAGGAAGACAAACACCGAAGATAGTGCCATAGTATATTCAGAACGTTTCGCGCTAAAGCTAAGCGCATCATCAGCTATAAGTAAATAATAAAATATAAATGAACAATGTCAATAATATTTACGATTATAAAATATATAAAATATATAGAAAACTAGAATTATATAAAAATTACAAAGATTACAAAAAATTACAGGAAATTACAAAAATTACAAAAAATTAAATCTATTATTAACCTCGTTTTACTAACCTTATACATACTGGATGAACCATAAGAATGAAAGAACAAGATTAAATCCAAACTATTTATACCTAAATTATACATAAATTGGTTGGTTTTTTGAAACTTACTATACTTAAAAATCAATATTTATAACAGTATAATAAAATGAAAGTTATAAAAGACATATAATGAAAATTATTACAATTAAAATAAATTAAGTTTGATTGAAGATAAATCAGAGTTGAGTTCGGGCTCCAATTCATGAATGTAGAGGCTCTCCAAGATTTTTCTGTCGCGAGTATCAGTGATGGAGGCAAGAATCGAGAAGTCGTTGGTAGTGATGGGATGATCTTTTTCGTGGCTATGGCTACGTATGGATGAAAATTCAGGTGAGGATAGAGGAAGATTGGTACGGAAAGAAAAACCCTTGTGTTTGGCAATCCTGATGCAAAGTTGTAGGCCTGTTTGACCTACATAGCGGGCATTACAGCCAGCACACTTATACAAGTAGACTATCGAGGAGTGCAACTCTTTAGGAATTAAATCTTTGGACCTGAAAAAGTTACTAATTTTGAAGTTATTAGTAGGAATAAAAATAAAGGTGGCAAATGGAAAGTGTCTCGTTAATATAGGTCTGAGGGTTCTAATAAGGGTGTCGGTGAATCGACCTGTGTAAGGAATCTTCAGGTAAATTTTCTGTTTAGGGACATCAAAAGTGGGAGTAGGTGGTCTAAAATGGTTCTCAAGGAAGTTAAATATGATTTTATCAACAAGGTATGAAGGAAAGAGATTAAAATTAGCGAAGCTTCTTAAATATTGGAGTTCTGAATGAAAAGAAATCCAGGAGGAACATACCTTAAAGGCCCGGTTTATTCTGCCTGTAAAGCCGGACAATTTAAACTTATCTGGAAGAAAGCTGAAGAAGTGAGTGCCTAATTGGGTGGAGGTCGGCTTGCGGTAAATCTGTGTAGAAAAAGAACCATTAGTGCGAGAGACGCCAACATCAAGAAACGGAAGGAATCCATCCACTTCACATTCCATGGAAAATTTGATATTTTTATGTTGCTTATTAAGGAAATTTAAAAATAAGTCGGCATGTTCTTTGTTAGAAAAAATTAAGAAGCAGTCATCCACATATCTTTTGTAGACAATGGGTATGAAGGCAGGGGGCATTTTTCGAGCCAAGACTGTTCATGATAGCAGAGGAAGGCGTTGGCGAAAGAGGGACCCAGAGGTGAACCCATAGCCACACCATCAATCTGTTGATAAAGGATGTTATTAAACAGAAAAATAGAATCTGAGGTGGCTAAATTGATAAATTTTGTAAATTGTCTCTTATTGAGACCTCCTATACATTCTTGGTTAGAAAACAAAGTATTGGAAATGATTTCACGGGTTTCGGCAACAGGAACGTTAGTAAAAAGGGACTGAATATCAAAACTCACCATAAAGGCTTGAGGGAGTGAAAGAGATGAAATATAATCCACGAATTCAAAAGAACTATGAAGGGTATGTTGGTTGTGGGTAATGGGGTCAATCAATGGTACAAGAAATTTCGAAAGACTATAGGTGGGGGTGTTAAGAGCTGAGAGGATAGGACGGAGGGGGACGTCAGGTTTGTGGGTTTTGGGAAGCCCATACAGTAAGCCTGGCTGGCTACCAGATACGTGAAGTGAGTCAAAGTTAGAGTTGACAGATTTTAGGGACCTGACAAAGTTATTAATCTTATCTTCTACTCTAAGTAAATGTTTAAAAATACAACCTGTAAGCAGTTTAAATTTTGAGACATCGTTCAAAATGTTGTTCATTTTATGAAGATAGGATGCTTTATTAAGAAGCACTACCCCTTTTCCCTTGTCGGGGCGACATATGATGATGGATTTGTCCTTTCCTAAGTCTCTCAAAATATTGAGATCCTTAAAGCTAAAAACAGGGGAGAAAATTTTCTTTGAGTTAAATGAGTAGAAGAATTTTTTGAGAACATACCTGACATCTCCAGTCCAATCCATGCCATGAACACCATGAAGGCCAGCGAGTTGGAGAAACAATTTCTCGAATTTAAGAAAGCATTGGAAAAAGTCAAGCTTAAAAAGGGGAAGGTGGAAATCTAGTCCTAAGGAGAGGATTCTAGTTTCAGCTATGGTCAGGGCTCTGGAACTGAAGTTGGTAATTACGGAACTGCGATTAATGTTCAAGTTACTAATAAGGCCCAGCCTTTCCAGTTTAATAGTTTGTCTTTGTAAAGTGGACGTCTTAAAGATACTCACCCTCCGATTCACAAGGTACCGGAGATAACCAAAATCCAACCAAGAGACATCGTTACGAAAACCGGCACGAGCTCTATCCAACTGTTCCTCCAGTCTAAGCTTCAACCTCTGTTTGTATTGGAGTTCGGAGACCAGAAGTTTAGAAGTCCATTTGCGGTAGAGAGGAGAATTCTGTAGGGAGGATCTGTATAATTTAAATTTCATGAAATTAGGAACATAATTGTATGAAATACAAACGGTAAGAAAAACGAGGTCTGCATCAGCTTTGGCACATCTCTTTGAGAGGGACTCCAATCTTCTATAACGATGAAGTACGTCTTCATTATATCTGGTTCTTAAAATATCTGCGATTGATTTGTTCCTAGGGAACCTCAATTTATAGATGAAAAGGAAGACAAACACCGAAGATAGTGCCATAGTATATTCAGAACGTTTCGCGCTAAAGCTAAGCGCATCATCAGCTATAAGTAAATAATAAAATATAAATGAACAATGTCAATAATATTTACGATTATATAAAATATATAAAATATATAGAAAACTAGAATTATATAAAAATTACAAAGATTACAAAAAATTATAGGAAATTACAAAAAATTACAAAAAAAATTACAAAAAAATTAAATCTATTATTAACTTCGTTTTACTAACCTTATACATACTGGATGAACCATAAGAATGAAAGAACAAGATTAAATCCAAACTATTTATACCTAAATTATACATAAATTGGTTGGTTTTTTGAAACTTACTATACTTAAAAATCAATATTTATAACAGTATAATAAAATGAAAGTTATAAAAGACATATAATGAAAATTATTACAATTAAAATAAATTAAGTTTGATTGAAGATAAATCAGAGTTGAGTTCAGGCTCCAATTCATGAATGTAGAGGCTCTCCAAGATTTTTCTGTCGCGAGTATCAGTGATGGAGGCAAGAATCGAGAAGTCGTTGGTAGTGATGGGATGATCTTTTTCGTGGCTATGGCTACGTATGGATGAAAATTCAGGTGAGGATAGAGGAAGATTGGTACGGAAAGAAAAACCCTTGTGTTTGGCAATCCTGATGCAAAGTTGTAGGCCTGTTTGACCTACATAGCGGGCATTACAGCCAGCACACTTATACAAGTAGACTATCGAGGAGTGCAACTCTTTAGGGATTAAATCTTTGGACCTGAAAAAGTTACTAATTTTGAAGTTATTAGTAGGAATAAAAATAAAGGTGGCAAATGGGAAGTGTCTCGTTAATATAGGTCTGAGGGTTCTAATAAGGGTGTCGGTGAATCGACCTGTGTAAGGAATCTTCAGGTAAATTTTCTGTTTAGGGACATCAAAAGTGGGAGTAGGTGGTCTAAAATGGTTCTCAAGGAAGTTAAATATGATTTTATCAACAAGGTATGAAGGAAAGAGATTAAAATTAGCGAAGCTCCTTAAATATTGGAGTTCTGAATGAAAAGAAATCCAGGAGGAACATACCTTAAAGGCCCGGTTTATTCTGCCTGTAAAGCCGGACAATTTAAATTTATCTGGAAGAAAGCTGAAGAAGTGAGTGCCTAATTGGGTGGAGGTCGGCTTGCGGTAAATCTGTGTAGAAAAGGAACCATTAGTGCGAGAGACGCCAACATCAAGAAACGGAAGGAATCCATCCACTTCACATTCCATGGAAAATTTGATATTTTTATGTTGCTTATTAAGGAAATTTAAAAATAAGTCGGCATGTTCTTTGTTAGAAAAAATTAAGAAGCAGTCATCCACATATCTTTTGTAGACAATGGGTTTGAAGGCTGGGGGGCATTTTTCGAGCCAAGACTTTTCATGATAGCAGAGGAAGGCGTTGGCGAAAGAGGGACCCAGAGGTGAACCCATAGCCACACCATCAATCTGTTGATAAAGGATGTTATTAAACAGAAAAATAGAATCTGAGGTGGCTAAATTGATAAATTTTGTAAATTGTCTCTTATTGAGACCTCCTATAAATTCTTGGTTAGAAAACAGAGTATTGGAAATGATTTCACGGGTTTCGGCAACAGGAACGTTAGTAAAAAGGGACTGAATATCAAAACTCACCATAAAGGCTTGAGGGAGTGAAAGAGATGAAATATAATCCACGAATTCAAAAGAACTATGAAGGGTATGTTGGTTGTGGGTAATGGGGTCAATCAATGGTACAAGAAATTTCGAAAGACTATAGGTGGGGGTGTTAAGAGCTGAGAGGATAGGACGGAGGGGGACGTCAGGTTTGTGGGTTTTGGGAAGCCCATACAGTAAGCCTGGCTGGCTACCAGATACGTGAAGTGAGTCAAAGTTAGAGTTGACAGATTTTAGGGACCTGACAAAGTTATTAATCTTATCTTCTACTCTAAGTAAATGTTTAAAAATACAACCTGTAAGCAGTTTAAATTTTGAGACATCGTTCAAAATGTTGTTCATTTTATGAAGATAGGATGCTTTATTAAGAAGCACTACCCCTTTTCCCTTGTCGGGGCGACAAATGATGATGGATTTGTCCTTTCCTAAGTCTCTCAAAATATTGAGATCCTTAAAGCTAAAAACAGGGGAGAAAATTTTCTTTGAGTTAAATGAGTAGAAGAATTTTTTGAGAACATACCTGACATCTCCAGTCCAATCCATGCCATGAACACTATGAAGGCCAGCGAGTTGGAGAAACAATTTCTCGAATTTAAGGAAGCATTGGAAAAAGTCAAGCTTAAAAAGGGGAAGGTGGAAATCTAGTCCTAAGGAGAGGATTCTAGTTTCAGCTATGGTCAGGGCTCTGGAACTGAAGTTGGTAATTACGGAACTGCGATTAATGTTCAAGTTACTAATAAGGCCCAGCCTTTCCAGTTTAATAGTTTGTCTTTGTAAAGTGGACGTCTTAAAGATACTCACCCTCCGATTCACAAGGTACCGGAGATAACCAAAATCCAACCAAGAGACATCGTTACGAAAACCGGCACGAGCTCTATCCAACTGTTCCTCCAGTCTAAGCTTCAACCTCTGTTTGTATTGGAGTTCGGAGACCAGAAGTTTAGAAGTCCATTTGCGGTAGAGAGGAGAATTCTGTAGGGAGGATCTGTATAATTTAAATTTCATGAAATTAGGAACATAATTGTATGAAATACAAACGGTAAGAAAAACGAGGTCTGCATCAGCTTTGGCACATCTCTTTGAGAGGGACTCCAATCTTCTATAACGATGAAGTACGTCTTCATTATATCTGGTTCTTAAAATATCTGCGATTGATTTGTTCCTAGGGAACCTCAATTTATAGATGAAAAGGAAGACAAACACCGAAGATAGTGCCATAGTATATTCAGAACGTTTCGCGCTAAAGCTAAGCGCATCATCAGCTATAAGTAAATAATAAAATATAAATGAACAATGTCAATAATATTTACGATTATATAAAATATATAAAATATATAGAAAACTAGAATTATATAAAAATTACAAAGATTACAAAAAATTATAGGAAATTACAAAAAATTACAAAAAAAATTACAAAAAAATTAAATCTATTATTAACTTCGTTTTACTAACCTTATACATACTGGATGAACCATAAGAATGAAAGAACAAGAGATTAAATCCAAACTATTTATACCTAAATTATACATAAATTGGTTGGTTTTTTGAAACTTACTATACTTAAAAATCAATATTTATAACAGTATAATAAAATGAAAGTTATAAAAGACATATAATGAAAATTATTACAATTAAAATAAATTAAGTTTGATTGAAGATAAATCAGAGTTGAGTTCAGGCTCCAATTCATGAATGTAGAGGCTCTCCAAGATTTTTCTGTCGCGAGTATCAGTGATGGAGGCAAGAATCGAGAAGTCGTTGGTAGTGATGGGATGATCTTTTTCGTGGCTATGGCTACGTATGGATGAAAATTCAGGTGAGGATAGAGGAAGATTGGTACGGAAAGAAAAACCCTTGTGTTTGGCAATCCTGATGCAAAGTTGTAGGCCTGTTTGACCTACATAGCGGGCATTACAGCCAGCACACTTATACAAGTAGACTATCGAGGAGTGCAACTCTTTAGGGATTAAATCTTTGGACCTGAAAAAGTTACTAATTTTGAAGTTATTAGTAGGAATAAAAATAAAGGTGGCAAATGGAAAGTGTCTCGTTAATATAGGTCTGAGGGTTCTAATAAGGGTGTCGGTGAATCGACCTGTGTAAGGAATCTTCAGGTAAATTTTCTGTTTAGGGACATCAAAAGTGGGAGTAGGTGGTCTAAAATGGTTCTCAAGGAAGTTAAATATGATTTTATCAACAAGGTATGAAGGAAAGAGATTAAAATTAGCGAAGCTCCTTAAATATTGGAGTTCTGAATGAAAAGAAATCCAGGAGGAACATACCTTAAAGGCCCGGTTTATTCTGCCTGTAAAGCCGGACAATTTAAATTTATCTGGAAGAAAGCTGAAGAAGTGAGTGCCTAATTGGGTGGAGGTCGGCTTGCGGTAAATCTGTGTAGAAAAGGAACCATTAGTGCGAGAGACGCCAACATCAAGAAACGGAAGGAATCCATCCACTTCACATTCCATGGAAAATTTGATATTTTTATGTTGCTTATTAAGGAAATTTAAAAATAAGTCGGCATCTTCTTTGTTAGAAAAAATATATATATATTAATACAAATAACTTCAAAATAAAATGGGTTTGAAGGTGGGGGCACATTTTTCGAGCCAAGACTGTTCATGATAGCAGAGGAAGGCGTTGGCGAAGGAGGGACCCAGAGGTGAACCCATAGCCACACCATCAATCTGTTGATAAAGGATGTTATTAAACAGAAAAATAGAATCTGAGGTGGCTAAATTGATAAATTTTGTAAATTGTCTCTTATTGAGACCTCCTATAAATTCTTGGTTAGAAAACAAAGTATTGGAAATGATTTCACGGGTTTCGGCAACAGGAACGTTAGTAAAAAGGGACTGAATATCAAAACTCACCATAAAGGCTTGAGGGAGTGAAAGAGATGAAATATAATCCACGAATTCAAAAGAACTATGAAGGGTATGTTGGTTGTGGGTAATGGGGTCAATCAATGGTACAAGAAATTTCGAAAGACTATAGGTGGGGGTGTTAAGAGCTGAGAGGATAGGACGGAGGGGGACGTCAGGTTTGTGGGTTTTGGGAAGCCCATACAGTAAGCCTGGCTGGCTACCAGATACGTGAAGTGAGTCAAAGTTAGAGTTGACAGATTTTAGGGACCTGACAAAGTTATTAATCTTATCTTCTACTCTAAGTAAATGTTTAAAAATACAACCTGTAAGCAGTTTAAATTTTGAGACATCGTTCAAAATGTTGTTCATTTTATGAAGATAGGATGCTTTATTAAGAAGCACTACCCCTTTTCCCTTGTCGGGGCGACAAATGATGATGGATTTGTCCTTTCCTAAGTCTCTCAAAATATTGAGATCCTTAAAGCTAAAAACAGGGGAGAAAATTTTCTTTGAGTTAAATGAGTAGAAGAATTTTTTGAGAACATACCTGACATCTCCAGTCCAATCCATGCCATGAACACTATGAAGGCCAGCGAGTTGGAGAAACAATTTCTCGAATTTAAGAAAGCATTGGAAAAAGTCAAGCTTAAAAAGGGGAAGGTGGAAATCTAGTCCTAAGGA
>JABUQX010037533.1:0-5000 GCA_015478945.1 Trachelipus rathkii | reverse complement strand
CAACTTTAGAAAGGGTGGACAGTAATGGAATGAGTTGGGTATACATATAGTATATTTTGTCGAAGCCAAAATTTTCGGATTTTAGTTACAGTAGTTATTTATGTTAGACTGCATAGCACATTACATGTGGACCAGGTATGTGAGGAGGTACACATGAATATCATATATCATTTTTTTATTTTTTCTTTTTTTTTTTTTTTTTTTTTATTTCCACTAAAAGTTTTATTATTATTGTGATCTAGATTCAGGAATTGACAAAGCCCTAGGGTGCTTTATGGATTTGATGAGCATGTTCTGATTAGTGTTGACCTGGGACAGTTTCGTAGGCCCATGTGGTTTACTTACTGTCTCATATTTCTAATGTTCTAAGATAACAAAAATGAACATTTTTATTTTTTTAAACTTTCTAAACTTTTAATCTCTCCCAATGAGCTCAAAAATGTGTTATTGGTCTATATATTCCCTGCTTAATAGTAATGTATTAAATGTTTCCTTATGCTTGTATTCTCATTATTCTATATTTGGTTCGCTGAAGAAAAAAAGGATAGTGACTGATTTCGCCGTCAATGAGTACATTAATTCTTTACTGTTCAGTTTATTGAACTTGCTTCTGATAACTGGTGAAAATATAGAAGTAGCCAAGTTAAGCGTTGTAATTTATAAAATATACATATTTGTATTAAAACTGTAAGTTGTGTATACCTATTATTTTTACAATATATTACTTATTACAGTATAATTAATGTATTTACGCTGTTGGAATTGGACGTATCTTTACAAATTAAGCGGCAAAAGCATTCTGCTAGGTCAAAGCCTTAAATTATTTAAGTCTGGAATAGTCTTTATATCATTATCTAACATTATTAGGGATATTATATATATTTACAATGCATTGTTAATTTTTTATTATTATTATTATTATTATTATTATTAATTATAATTATTATATATATATATATTATTATTAATTATTATTATTATTATTATTTATTATTATATTAATTATTATTAATTATTATTATAATAATAATTTTAATTATATTATTATTATTATTATTATTATTATATTTATTATTTTATTATTATTATGTATATTATTATTATTCTTGAAGACGTTAACGTAAACATTAACGTTTAAATTCCGTTACATTCTTTACCGATAAACGCTTTAATGGTTAACGCCGTTAATTTTTTTTTGTTAACGATGATTAACGGCGTTAACTTTCTCATTAACGGTGCCCACCTTTGATTATATATATATTTAAAAATACATATTTTAACAAATACATTTTATATATATATATATATATTATATAATATATATATTATATACATACTATATATATATAAATATTATATTAACAATTATATATATATATATATATAAATTATACTAATATACTATTACATATATTATATAAATATATCCTATAATCAGTGATGGGCGAATCCGGCAACTTTTGGAATTCGAATCCGAATCCGAATACAGCACCTTTGTGGAAATGTTCGAATCCGAATCCGAATCCAAATCCAGCACCACTTCGAGATTCGAAATCGAATCCGAATTCCGCGAACATCACTAGTGTCTAGCAAAATTTCTCAGAATCCGCCAGTCCGGACTCCGAATTCCCTGGCAAGAGCTTGAATCCAAATCCGATCCGGATTCGAATCCTTCCAATGATTTTTACAAAATTAATATACAACCCAAACAAAACATATGACATATTTCGTTTTTCAAATTTTATGGCATAATATAACAAAATTGTTTGTTGCATTATTAACTTTTTTTATACTGAAACTGATATACATAATTTCCAATCGTTAAATTTAAATAAATTTTCTAATAAATTATATAATATATATATATATCATATAATAATAATAAATATATAATATAATATAATAATTATAATATATATATATAATAATAAATAATATATATATATATAATATATATATATATATATTATATATATATATTATATTATATATATATATATATATGGCGTCGTCAGGGGGTGCAGGGGGGCAGCTGCCCCCCCTAGAAGTGTTTATTTCTTGCGATGCAGAGAGTTTTGGAGTACAGCCTTACATCATATGGTTTCATTTCCTACGTACTAAAGGGAACAAGCTATAATATATCAAAAGGAGGGTCAGTTTGTGTAATTTTTCTATACTCTTTTAACGTTCAGTTAAAATTGTTGGGGTTTAATTTATTTTCCCCCGTTTTTTTTTCTAAATTGATCTTCAATTTTAGTTAGACAATTTTAATTAAAATTTCGCATATTTTTGATTTATACTACTATATATATATATATATAATATACTACTACTAGATTATTCTATATCTAATATATATATATAATTATATATATATATAAATCAGTATATATATATAATAATATAATATATATTAGGCCAGCCTCTAGAAAGATCCACGAATCCAGTATCTCAAAAAACTACAATAGCTACAGGGAAAAGGAAATACAGTGTATTGGGACATCTAGTAAAATTTTAGTGAAGGAAAATGTTTAAAAAAAAAAAAGTAACAATATCTAAAGACAAAAAACTTTAACTACAAGAAAGCGTCTGCTTCATTTGAATCCTTGTAAATTTTAGTAAGAAAATGCGTAAAAAAAAAAAAATTAAAAAAAATTCCTATATCTTTTTAGCTAGCTCCCGAGCCGGCGGGCGGACAAGCAATATATATATAATAATAATATACTATATATACTACTATATCATTAATAATATATATTACTATATACTTATATATATATACTAATTATATACTAATATATATATACTATATCATATTGTAAATAAGGTATTACACGGCATTGTAGGGGGCTCGAGCCGACGGGGAACACAGAGGGGGCGACGTTTTTCCAACCCCGTAAGAGAGGGGCGAGGAACCCCGCGACAACACCAAAATACCAAAGAGCGGAGGTTCCGGAGACCATCCCGGAGGGGGGGATTAGTCCTACCCCAGTAAGTTCCCGCGAAAGGCCGCAGAGACCTCGACTCCTGTCATCGGCTTGCGGCATATACCCTTGGGTATTACTTTAGTTAAAAAAAAAAAATTAAACTATACCACTAAAAGTCATTTATTTTAACAAGATACCGTTATAAAGGCTTAAATATGCTTCTCCTCATAATTACTATAATTATATAACAAATAAATTTTTTATATATAACATATTTCCATAACAAATATAATTTACCAGGATCCAAAAAATGTTATTTGCTTTTCCCTGTACTAGTTGTATTTTTTTAGATCATGAAACTTTTTTTCTTAACTAAATTGTTACCAGCATTCCAACAAGTATTACACTTGCCCAAATGCTGCTGTAGTTTTTTAGATATGATTGTTGCTTTCTAGAGGCTGACCATATATATATACGTATATATATAATTATATCAATAATATTAATATATTATATATAATTATATATAATATATATATCATATATATATATATATATAATAATATATATATACAAACAAGTGCAATCAGTGGAGTGTTTAGAGCCCTTGTTACGATGAGCAAGCCATTAGAAAACCATTTCATTGAAGGAGAATACGTCACAAGAAAAAAACGCTTTTCAGTGCATACTACAAGCTCGGCATGTACAGTGTCATTCATCATGGGCTATAATATTATCGCGAAAGTACTCCTGCGATGTTAAGAGAGCCAGTCTGGTAAATGTAACTCTCCAACTGATTCAAAACTTGAATATCGTACAAAACTCGCAGCACATTCAACACATTGTCGGAAATGGTTAGGACTTAGGCAGCCATCGCAAAGACGAGAAAAAAAATCACCGTCAAGTGGTTAAAAAGAAGCTAATCAATCGCCGAGCAACTGGGACTTGAAATGAAATATACACGAATTGTTGGTAGGCAGAATCACATGCAGCAACCGCAGCAACATTCAGCAAACAAATTCCCGAGAAATTCTGGAGAAGATCCTTAATAATTCCATATCTGGACATCTATACACTCTTCTTTGAGAATTACGTCGGTCTTCTACTGACTATACACCTGCTTATGCTATTAACAAATCGTTACATCCTTCCAATGCTACTTATAACAAATCGATGAGTTAAAGGAAAGACAGCTTCATTTTATAGTTTATACATTAGAAGGCATAGAAGAAAAGCTAGAACTTTGGCTACAAAAATTTAAGGACAAAAACTGAGGTGAAGAACTAAAGACTTGTTGTCTCAAAGTCTTAAAGGAGACAGAACCTTTCTTTCCGTCGACGAAAAAGGCTTTGATGATACCACTCGCCCAGCCATGCACCACCAGTACAGTAGAACACTCTTTCAGTTCTCTGCGAAGGATCAAGACTTGGCTTCTTAAATTTACATATGAAGAATAGACAGGTATAAACGGGCTGCTATGCATGAGTGCTACACAGAAATTCGCTTAACCAGATTGAAATTTAATTCAAACATAACTTGATAAAATTTGCCTTAAACCAAGGATAATCACTTATTTTAATATCAATTTATGCACCTAACATACAATGTAATTTTCAAATAATGGCTATTGGCTTGTGAAATTACCTAATTTTTTATAAAATATCTGTACTACTATTGAACTCAATATAAAAAACCTCGTGTATATTTGTTGTATGCTGCAATATCGTCTACCTGTTTATAAAAACTACCTAAATATAAATAATATATAATATAATATATATACATTATATAATAGATATATATATATAATATATTATACATATATATAACTAATTTAATATACATCATTAATATATATATAATACAATAATATATATATATATATATATATATATATAAAAAATATATATATATAATATATATATTAAACTATATATATATATATATAATATATAATAATATATATATATAATATATATATATATATTATTATATAATTATATATATAATTATATAATATAATAGTTCTATAAAAATTTTATAGCTGCCTCCCTAGCTTGGAAAGATCTCTCC
>JABUQX010037532.1:10000-25712 GCA_015478945.1 Trachelipus rathkii | reverse complement strand
TTGATACATCAAAATCGAAAATAAATATAACCTACTAGCTCCCTCAATTATCAAAAATTCCATATGTTTACAATTTTATATACTTTGAGCCAGGTGTATATAATTTATTCGGTTGCCAAACCAAATATTACTTTATTATATTTTAGCTCTTCACCTCGGATCAAAATTTCTTGCTTTAGGGACTAAAAACTAGATTACGAATTCTTAATTATTGAATAATAAGTTTTTTAGTTTTATAATTTATTTTCATTACAAAAATAATCCTTCATACAAATAATTATGTACAAACGAACTAAGACAATCTAATTCAAAGTGTATCTTATATATTGATAATAGTAAGAATAAGGAAAAATACGGAAAAAAAACTTTATATAAATAGTAAGCTCATTATGAATAACATAATTTAGCTGACAAAAATACATTTTATATTTTTCGTTGAAATTATCAAAAATATAAAAATATAAGAAGGTACTTCTGTTCTCAGGTACTGGGTGGAATTTATTGAGAACCTTGTGAAAAAAAAATTCGTAATGTTCAAATAATTTCATTACAGGATATAAACTATCTGATTCGATTAATTTCTTATTAAAGCACCAGTCATATAGCATAACTCGGTAAACTAAGCTTTAAGCACAAGGCTAGTACCAAAACATTCAAACTTTAATGCTTTTTAAGTTGACCCTTCAAAACAGGCGTATGAACAATGTATTAATACTGGAAATACTCCTAATGTATGATTTTATTATTGATTATATACAGGAATCTTGATACGCTGGTGGGTAAGCTTCTGCAAATGGAATAAATACAATATATATGACGATGTATAGTCGTGTGCTAAGATAATATATGGAATATGAGAAAAAGTTTGGATTGTCTTTTTAAGGTGATTTACAAATATCGGCGCAAGTGAGAAACATAGGAGTATGTCGCTTTATGTCTTCTGTTATTCAATTTGTATATGGATGAGTAACAAGACTAAGCAGTTTGAACTTAAAAAATTAGAGCGTAGGTGGGTGCAGAGACTAGATACCTAAAGTGAGATAAATAGTTATCTATAAGGGTTTCGGTTAATTAGGGAATCGTATTTTCAAATCTTCTCTCGACCTCCGACACGCACCGTTCGCTTCAAAAATTACCTTATCTGCACTTACTTCCGACTCTCTTTCACATAAAGATTACAAGACCTACCCCGTTCCGCGCAACTCAATTTCGCTTTTACTCCGACCTTGCACAATCTTTAGTTCAGAACGATGGAATAATTGTAAGATGAATAAGAGGGTGATCCTCAAATAACCTATTATGTTGCGGAAGCATGATTTATGGCTTTAATGTGTGCGCGAATCCAGACGAGTTTGGAGAGGGATTTCTAATAGTATAGAGACCAGATTTCGTTACGTGTGTATGTAAAAGGCAGATGTTTGAAGATTAAACGTAGAATAATAGTAAGGTTATGGTTCGTGGGTGAGACAGTCCTCAGTATGTTTAGAACGTGAGTATCAGATGCTTGACCGCATAGATGGAAGCATTCAGTGTCTGTGGGTCTTTAATATTAATATGTATATATATCGTTGTTAATGATAGCACTGATACGATGAGATAGCAGAGTGTTTTAGGAAAAATGTTTGAGTACAATGGCAGGCAAGATCGCTGGTTTGCACTCCATCGAGTTGTGAGGATCGCAAAGAAGACTAATCATTGAGTGCAGCTATACGTATACTTTAATACATGAGGGTATGCTTTTTATAGTAATGAACAAATGTTGAAACAAGAACCATTTAATATACACAAACTCGCAATAAATTGAGCATAAGATCATGCTCCGATAGATTAAGATGTCACTATTCGATATAGCTAAAAGTAACGGATAATTCTGAGTAAACTGCGCTTCGTTACTTTTCCTTGTCCAAAGAAACGGGCGTAATAACGCACCAAACGGAATACTTATCTTTCCTTCCGTCTATGTAGCCGAGTACGGAACTACTTTTGAGTAACGATGCCGCACCTCTGTACTAGCGTAAATATATATCAACAGACGACATAACACCCTCCTCCTCACTCACCTCACTCATCACTCCTCACCCCCTACTCTCCCTACTACCCTTCTACTCCACTACTACCACCCCTACTCCTAATAACTCCTATCCCCCCTACTATAAATAGATATAATATAATATTGTTATATATATGACTAATATATGATGTAAACATAGAAATTTTATCAGCGTATATATATATACTCTATATATTATTATACTTGCTTGCCGCCTAGAAGATATCAAGTAGTATATAATCATGAGATAGATATTATAGCGATTTAATAGCTCAGTAACATATACTAATATACACTCACCCTAAATACTTTTATATATACTCATATAATATATATAATAATAGTGAGATGCTATGTCTTTGAATAATATTAATCATGAAATTGTGTTACTATTAGTACTAATATTATTATTTCTTTATCGAAAAGTTAAAGGAATTTTCTTTGCTCTCAAATAGGTATTATAATTTAATGAATATATAATAATGTTCACATTTTTTTTGATAATTTTGCTTTGTCAAGTCAATTGTATTCTGTATTTATAATAAATAATTTTCAATTTTCTTCCCAGTGCAATAGTGCTATCTAAGTGACCATCATCCATTGCAAATTAAAGAATAAAAGGATTTTATTGTTATTTAGCATCAATTACTTAAGGTTATTATAAACGTCTGTGATGACGCATCTGAATTAGGTTGGAAAAAGCCTATTTTTCAACAACGATTGGCTGATACCAATCTTTTAATTTGAACTTTGCTGAGCCTTCGTGGTGAAGGTATTTCTTCTCCGTTTCCATTCAGAGCTCTTTTCAAAGTCCCTTGAGCATACCGGCGTGGCGTGACTGGGGCCATCCTTTAAATGCCAAGCAGTCTGGCGTGCAAGTGTTTGACGAGAGGATGTTTTATCGAACAGACGACCGAGCTATTACCGCGTCTCTTTATATTAGTTCTCTCCGGCGCTAGGGTTCAAACTATATAATAAACTAAAATGCTGGAATCGCCAGAACACGACTATGGAGAAATAGAATTGTTAGACATTTGACGTTTCTTCCATAGGCCTATGGATAAACTTTTAATAAGCTAGTGTTACTTCATATCATCAGCCGCACTTTTTAATAATTTTACAAATTTTGAACGACATAAAATTAAAAATTAATTAAAAAAAAAAAATTCCATGTATCTTTTTTTTAAAGAAATGTTAAAAAAGTCCTAATTTTTTTTTTTTTTAGTATTTTGGAATGATACCATAAAAAAAAACTGAAAACAATGTTAGCTGAAATAGTGTTAAATTCCAATCACTGTTCTCTTCGTAGTTTATAATATATAATTAACTATATATATATATATATATATATACTATCGTATATATATATTTAATCTATATTTAATAAAATACTATATAATATTTTTTAAAAAATATATCCTATGGCACAAACACTCGTGGGCTATGAAGGATCTGGCTGTTTTGTGGATGATGTGATTTTTATCATATATAAGTGACATAACATATATATAAATATATGTACTATGATAATTTTTTTTATATTAAATATTATATCATATACTAATATACAATCAATATATATATTAAGATATAATATTATTATATATACTTATTAATATATTTATATACTATATAATATTATATATATATATATATATACTATATAATTGATATATAATATACTTATTTATATATATGTATATATATATCTATAATTATATTACGGAAAAGTAAGTAGAAGAATTTGACCGCAAGCTCCGAAAAGAAAAGCCCTCCCTCCCCATACCCTCCCATCCTTTATACCCACAATTGAGAACTCGTCACCTCCAGAAAAAATCCATCCGATGGTTTCACAGGATGCGACGGACACCCTTCGACTATATGGAGTTGAGTTCTCTCCATTGTAAGCGCGAACGATGCGAAAATGATTAGTATGGTTCATTCCATCCCGTTGGCAAAGCCTACCATATACTCCCTCTTAAAACCCAGCCATTCACTCCTGGTATGCACCTTTATTCTCGCCTCTCACAAACTCACATTCCTCCTCCTTTCAGACATTTCTTATCTTACCTGAATCCTTCCACTCTGTTTTCTCTTATTCCAATGAATACACTCTTTAAACCAAGCCGACTATCGATATTCTTATACACATTTCCACGCTTGTGACCAAACCATTGCCAACGTACTTTTTGCATTTATAATAGATCTCTCACATTTAAACTGGCCTTTTACTATCACAACCACTACAACGCAGCATATTTTAACTAATGACTCGTTCATTTCCTCATTTTTACTCTTTCTATGCTCATACCAGCACTTCTACCTTAAATGTATTGACATAACTTGAACACTCCGTGTACTTTAGACTTCAGTATAATCACTCTTAATTTACAGACAAGCCATCAGTTTACAATAACTACTAGTGTACATTAAAAATACACCATAACGGGTAACAACATGCACCTGTTTCATAGAAACCACCATGCACCTAAGCCACCAAGACTTAGTCCATTCAACATGAAAAACCAAGGATTTTAATTGCACCAGCCAACCACCATTCTATCATTCACAACTTTCCTCACACATCCCCAGTTGCTGGGTGATTATAATTTTCCAATCAATTTTATTCCTTAAAATTTTAAACCTTCACCTGTGACCTTGTAATTTCCATTCCCGATGGGTTTGGAAATGAGAGCGGCGGCAGAGTTCTCCTGGCAACTCATACTTACCATAATCCATCTTACTCTCATATCTATATATATATTATATCATATATATTACGTAGAATATATATATAAATATTATAATATATATATATTAACGCATTTAATATATAAATCTATTTATTCATAATTATATGTTTATATAATTTATTATATATTAATTTATTAATATAATATTGTTGTCACTAAGTCTTATCTAAATTATTAATACTTATGAAAATTCGGTACTCTCAATTCATGTTACGGGATGCTTAACTTGAATAGAAACAAAAAGAAGAACATAGGAAAATAATTTCCAATTTCACCAGTTTCTCCTAGAGATAAGATGAAAGTCATTTATTAATGGGTCGATAATTTCGGATGAATGAGTAGGCTTATCGCTGAAAAACAGCTAATGATTTTAAAATAAAACATAAAAAGGTAATTAACGCAAGAATTCTTACTCCAAGGCATTTAATATATCGAGAATTTATTTTAGTTTTTCACACATTTGCCACCACTCCCGGGCAAGGCCCTACTCGAGGGAGGAGTCTCGAGAAAAAAAAATAAATTAAAATAATTAATGCCCAACCTCCTAGCTAATACGACGCAGATCAGAAGTAATGACAACAATTACTCATATACTGATATCGTGGTATATGATATCAAAGACAACTACCGAAATAGGTCGTTATAATACACAGTGAGTTTTATAATACTCATTGTGTAATGAGAGAGAGAGAAGACAACAAAAATATATAAAAACTGTTTTCACCAAAAGAATATAACCGAAAATTTCACTCAATTAGTCTTAGAAAGTTTCTTTTATTGATATATCACGGGTTTTTAATATAATATTTACTCAAAGTTTTAGCTATTAAATAATGACTAAACAAAGGAATGCAAATATTGCTGGTGTTAGTTATAATTACATTTGGACATTACATCATATTTTTATCCAAAGGTTTAATATCTCGGTAATAACGAGAATGAATTTCTTATACACTCGATTGCTGGCTTCTCCAATTTGTAATTTCATATCAGTATTTTATATATCTAATGACCTATCAATCAACCCGTATCTGATGTATTAGACAGCTAGAGTTCGACACTCCCACAGACTATATATAAACATATATATAACAACTATTTTATATACTTATATAATATATATATGACATATATATTTATATATATATCTTATACTATAAGTTATATTATTATAGCATATATAGTAAGTGATATAATATAATACTATATAGCTTTTAGGTTATATTCAATTTTATAGGTTGTTAAGAATTACTGGAATTTACCGGATATATCTTACGTAGGATAGTACGAACGGAGAGAATGTGTTTCTGGCTTTATTTTTTTACTTACTATAAAAAAAAAAAAAAAAAAAAAAAATGTAGAAGGCTGTATTATAAATAGAACATTTAGTTCTTCTTAATTAAGTTCCCATTGTTTAATTAGCTGTAAAAACCTATTTTCTCCTTTGCGTATGCCTGACTGCACAGATTACACCTCGGAGATCCAAATAAAACTTTATTTATAGGTGAGAGAGATCATTTAAATTTATTGAGAGAGAGAGGAGATAGAAAGAGAAAAGTGAGATGAAGAAGAGATACTGAGAGAAATAGTAAGATGAGACTGAGATGTATGCTTGAGAATATAATTATGAGTTACGATTGTAGAGGACTATGAATATTGAGACCAGAGACTAAGTGAGAGAGAAGAGAGAGAGGTAAATTAACCAACATAGCATACAAATAAAGCCAAAACATCAAAATTCTGATGACATTTGACATTTACTTTTGTTTTTCAGCTACTCGGGTATAACAGTAACAGCTATCGAGGATAAGAAAGTTTTGCCCACTTCCTTATTTCAAAATAGCTTAAAACAATAAATGATGATTACTATAAATATTAATGCGTTTCTTTTTGACTCAGCGTGTGCGAAGCTTAAACAACTTGTAATATATATTCTCGCTGAAAATATTTCGGTTATCCAAAAAAAGTTATTATCTTAATTCCCTCAGATCTATCGTTAAACCAATAAATATTTCTATGAAACAGTATTTCTTAAATGATTATATAATACTTTGTGGTTACTAATCTTTTCAGTTTGAATTAAATTAGATATACACAATCTATAATAATATATAAAATCCTTATATATATATATATATTATATATATTAATATATATATATTATATATATATATTATATATATAAATTATAAATATAAATTAATATATATACATGCCTCAAATATATATAAAGATTAATTACTAAGCTTATATATATTATAGGATATATATAATTATATATATATGAGTTAATTTAGAATATATATATGCCATTAAAGTCTATAATTATAGTTGTGGTTCTATTAGCACATGTGCAATATCTCATCCTTTCCGTTAGGACAATATGAGCTGCCCGAGAGCTCCTATATAAGCTTTCCCTGTATTGAATTTACCACTTAAATAAAAGTGCACTCTTTTTCTATTTCTTTACTTCACAATGTCTATAATATCTGTAGGAAGCACGATAATGAGAAGTTGTGGAATCTGAAGAAAAATAAGTCGAGCCTTCAGGGAATTGACTCCCCCCACTTCCCCTCGCGCTACCGCTTTAAAACATCGAACTTGTTTATCCAATATAAAATGTCTTTTTTTGTGTTTCCCGCTATTGGTCTTCAACCCTGATACAAATTAGCGTCTCTATAATTATTTTGAAGTTACAATATAAAAAACATGAAGTGATTAAATTAATCCATAACGAAACTATGAACATTCAGACTTCTCTTTCCTGCTTTTTAAAATTGAATTAAAATATAAAGTGAATTCATTCATTATATAATAAAATTATCAATAAAACACATTTGCTATCTATAAATACATAAATCTATGTAACCAATACTCCATTGGATTATTAACAAGGTGACAGCGCAGATAACTAAACCTTTCAATGAAGTTATGAATATTCATTGAAATTTGCCTATATTTTGCCTACATATTTTTGCGTATATATTATAATGTATATACTATTATTATATATATTATATACTATAATACGTATATATATAACTGCTTTTTTATCTATATCATTTTTATATATATAATACGTACATCTTTTTATTATTATTAAGATATAGTAATATATATTATAATATCAGCTATATAGTTATATAGAGACGATGAGATGAAAGCACATGAAGGAAGAAGACAACAAGAAGTAGAGTGAGGGTTATAGAGAGTGTAGAATAAATCAAGCTACGTGTCTCACACTTTAAGCCTTTATTTTTAAATATTATAATTGGCAAAAAAAATGAATAAGCTAATTCTTTGAATACTTACAGATAAAACCACATTCGAAGTTAAATCATGATACCTTTTTACGCCAATTTTAATTTCAAATATTAATATATATATATCATTATTTTATTATTTATTATTTATCCTTTTGACAAAAATTAAAGGTCGAGTCCTTATAATTACCAATAAAATCTAAATTAACGAGAAAAAATTACGGCGTACAATTACTGGAACTAAATTCCTTATTAGGAACGAAGAAATGATTCACATACTCGAAGAAAGTTCCACAAAGAATCCCATTATAAGATTTGATCTATTGAATAAGTTTTGGAATTTTGTAATCCTCGACATCCGTTTATGGGGAAACTTGAGTTCCCAATGTCGATCTCTATGACAATACGTTCTAGTTAGACGAGTTCAAACATCTATATCTAACTATATTTTTCATATATCTTAGTATTACTCATAGCTATAAATAGATGGCAGTTTAGCGTATATATTATAATAATAGAAATATCATACGTATATAATATATATAGAGTATACGTATAAAAGTATATATATATTTCTGTAAATGATTAAAATATTTGCGTTTTTACATTTTGTTAACTATACTAAAAATATATATATATAATTATGGCTTTTTTTATATATTATCTTTTCTATATATCCGAAACTATTCATCTACTCTATAGCCCAAATGATAAATATTTATGACAAATTAATATTTAAATGCTTATTTTTTTATCGCAAATAAAAATAAAAATGAAAATTAAGAAGCAGAAAAAAAATTACTTAACATTTTTAATATCAAATTTATCTACTTAAAACGCATATTTTTACCTTTTAGGCAAGCGTATTACAGAGGCATGGAAGTGGAAGCTGCAAGGGTCATAATGAAAAATGCAGACGGAGCGGAGGCCGACCGCAGATAAAATTACGTTGTTACGAGAAGATCCTGCTTCAATCTATTTCTCACAGTATAATAAAAAAAAATTCACATTTCAAAAAGCTATTTATGATACATCTTTCCCTAATATGAAGAACTCTTTTCCTTATCACAGAAACAAAAACATGCCCAGCCCCTTCGATACGCTGCATAAATTTTATGCCCAAAACCAATTTTTTGTAAATATTTGAATCCCTCAGAGCGATAAACTTTTGCACAAAATCTTACTTAGACAATTTCACTACACTATTGCTTCGTTAGCTCTATTTCAGCTTCTAACTTGCCTCTGACCCTTTCAGATTACTACTAATAATTAAGTTATCTTCCCCAAGTCCAATAGCCTTCTTAAAATCTCAGAATTTATTCACATGAAATCATAATTAATTAATTATAGAGTTTTTTTAAGTGTACAGTACTTGGGCTTGTGCACTTTGCTACTGACAACTTCACTGTTCGTCACCTTTTTGCCGCCTAGAAGTTTATGCTGAAATTTATCACAGACATCCTTCAATAATTTACAAAGAGTGTACAATTTAGTAATTATATTATTCGCAACATCGGAATCCGTACATTCTTTCAGCTCCCTGCATACAGATAATTCAATCTAGCCATCAGAATCAAACACAATAACTCGAACACCACCATTCTATCCATGAAGTTTTACATCATTTATTTCTGTCACTCACCACGTTGTTTCATCCAGTCACTAAAACCATCTCCCTAAATACCACATCCGATGTGACTGTAACTTCGTGCATAAACCCACAATGGAGATTTTTTTCAAAACACGCGACCTTTGCTCACTGAAACCTTATTCCTCAAAAAAACTCCTATGGTAACTATAAATTTAACCCAGCTAACTCCTCGCACTCCATTACCAATCCAGTAACATAACCCATGTTTACTATGTTGCAAATGTTACATATTGGGGTACGTCTTCTTCAGTTGAGATTATGATATATTAGCTAGATAATTCTTCACCGACTTTAATATCAAATATATTTATCTTATTCTAATATAGGCGTTCTCTTTCAGAGAAAGGTAGGATTATGAGGCTTTCTACCTGCTCGATTACTTTACAATAGAGTCAGGTCAATGCCCGGACGAAAAAATACTTCGATTTTTCGTCGTTGTGCGCATCGGTTGTAATCCGTTGCGCATGCGAATATGTCTTTTTTGTTCTTTCATCTATATTTATTATTTTATTTTATTATTGATTTACAATTTTCGATAGATATTTATATCATTATAATTATTTATCATTGCTATTATTTTATTGATATTCATTATTATATATTATTTATCTTTTAATATATATTTTTTTTCCTTAATCGAAAATTTCTTAATTTTTGAAGTAATCGAAGTGTTTTATATTTCTATAAAGTGAAATAATGTTATAAAAAAAGATAGTTTCTATATTTACAATTCCTATAATGATTATTTCTCTTCTCTTTTCTTAGAATTTATATTTTCTTATGTTTGCTGCTTATTTTGCTCTTGTGCAAAAAAATATAATCTATAATCTAAAAAAAAAAACAATAAACGATGATATATACTTTAGAAACATAATATTCAAAAATAACAATAGCTTCACTAATAAATAACACACATATAATACGTATATTAATATATATATATGATATATATTATTATACTAATATAATATATATAATATATACTATATATATTATATATATATATTATATATATAAATAATATATATATATATATATATTATCATATATATATTATTACTATAAAACCTAAAGTATATATATAAGTATTAATTAATATAATACTCTATATATATAATTTTGCCTATTTAATATATATTTAATAATCTATATATATAAGTTATAGAATTTATATTTAAAAAACCTTTATATATATATCTTCTTATATATATATAGAATATATAGTTGTGTATTAATTCATTCATATTTTTTGAATTTTAATTCAATTGAATAAAACATCTGCATTAATTTTAAATTTCTCTCTCTTCTCTCTCTTACTCTTCTTTCTCTCTTCTCCTCTCTCTCTCTCTCTCCTACTCCTCTCTCATCTCTCTTTCTCAACAGGTGAATCAAATACATGATCTCGAAGAAAGACGGCCAATGGCTCATGTAACGCGATAGTGACGTCGCAAGGGAAAGGCCGCGATTCGATATTCGTCAGTATGTTATAAAGTAATACCTAAGTAGTCTAATCCCTCTTATAATCATTGCGCTAAGTGCCGGTGTCAGTGCGATTTAAACATTTAAAAAAAGATGGTTGTTTCTTTTATGATGTAATTACGAAATTATGTTTATTTTCAAGATTTAAGTTAAAAATTTGTAAAATAAGAAGATAAAAACAATTAATAACAAAAGAATATTTTTTTTATGTCTGATTTGTTTAGAGGCTCTTACGAATTCTATTTCCCAAAGAATAAAATTATACATATAGATGTCAAAGATATAGTATAGATTGTTGCGGAATTTCTAATTTATCTTTCTGTAGAAAGTATTCATCTAGTGAGTTTAAATTAACCCGAAGATTAATCGCAACTCGATGCCAGTAAACAAGCGCAGTTTTACGGCTTGCAAGGAATTGTCGACGGTGATCGCTGGGTGGCGGATTCTCCTGCTTCTACTCCTCCCCCTCTCCCCCGACTCCTCCCCAACATCGGAATATTCTTAACCCTGTTGCATTACTTCCATACTCTTCCGCGTCATTTTCTCACGATTTTTTAAGAAAGTTCTCGAAAATAATACTATTCCATCTTTCCTTTATTTGAGTAATTTTATCTACTTTAAGATGTAACTTTAATTAATGAAAATTATTTTTTGCCATAATTTGTGAGAAAATGCTTGCTTAAATATCAGCACAGCTGATTAGTATCCGATTTATTAACATTTGGTGCGTTATTTTATTACAAATCATGTGGATATAGCATTACAAGGGACTAGGAATATATAAACACTTTTAGATAAGCAAACACTAATGTAAGTAATTATTCTGTGGTTTGTTTTTAAATTAAGCTTTGAATATGATGTTACATGTGAAATCATACTATTTGTTACACAGTAGGAGTGGTAGCCGTCTCGGAGAATCACTAGTAGTTATGTTTAAATATTATCTACTAATGGTTAATAGCTAAACCTCGTATTGATAAATGTGTAATTAGTTAAATGAATATTACTATAGGTATAGAGTCAAATATATACTATATTCTCTTGATCACTGCTAGGCTTAGAATAGTCATATATACAATACTATCATGAATAGTAATCAATCCGGGTAGTTAAATCTTAAAAGTAACAGCTAACCGCGGCTAATGTAATTATATTATGACCTAGGTAAAACAACTCAGTTAATTGAAAAATAAACTTCTTTTAAAAATTATGCTTTGTATCACTTGAATATACAAAGATTCTCCAAAAATATACTTTTAAACCTAAAGATAAGGCGGGGAAATGTTAGGAAATGCAATCACATGGATATTGTAATGTAACTATACATGTTTATCATTGTTTAATTGATGTGCCTCTATTGATGCAAAAGAGAAACAAAATTAAATTATTCTTTAACTAATCTGTACGTAAGGTGGAAGTAGGGGTATGAGAAACCTAGCAGAAAACTGCATTATACTTTGCAAGAAATACAATAAGATATCCAAGGAGCAATTTCGCCAATTCTTTTTTTCTTTTTTCAACCAAAATATATATAGTTTATATATATATATAAATATATACTATATGTATATAATTGTATATGATTTACATATGACAGTTGTAAAATAAAAAATTATAGGCAGCTGGAATATCTATTTTTAAATCTAAATATATATTACAAATATAGTATAATATAAAAAAAATTAACTTTTGTCGATACTAACATAATATATAATAATAATCTCTTTTTATAATGGATCAAATTTTAATATATATATATATATATAAATAAAATAAAAAAATTATAGGACAGCTGGAATATCTATTTTTAAATCTAAATATTAGGTCCAAGAGAATAGGAAACATTTTAAAAAAATTATATATATATATATATATATATATATAATAAATATACTATATATAGAGAGAGAGAGAGAGAGCAGAGAGATAGAGAGAGAGAGAGAGAGAGTAAAAACAATTATATTTTCATTTCTTTTGGGCAAGTTTTGATTTAAAATTCAACTTTGCCAATAACAAAAAACTATTTTAAATCAAGGTTCATTTAAATTTTATGGGAATTCTAACACTCAACCCCCCCCCCCTCCCCCAAATTAATCGGTCATAAATATCTTCGTTATACCTCTCTTCACCTACGCAAATCGATAATGGAAAAATTAAAAAAAGGATTAAGAATTTTCTTAGGAAAAAGTTGTTGTCCTTAAACGTCATAAAACTTAGAGCATTAAATAGAGATTAAAACTTCAGCTCATTTAAATCAGCGTACAGAAATCTCTCCTTACCTGTATCTATATTGTTACCTGCTTCTCTATCTGTATTTTTAAAGGTTTTAAAGTTCATATCTGTAAAGGAAAGACGTCAACTTCAAAACATTTAGTCTGATATTTACTTTCCTTCATTTTGAACTTCAATTTATATTATAATATATATATATATATATACTAATATACTATGATATATATATATATATTAATATAATATATCATATATAATATATATATATATATATATATATATATGTATATATAATATATATAAATATATATATATATATACTTTATATATATAATTATATATATATAAGATATTATATATATTATATATATATATATATATATCATATATATAGATATACTATATATATAGTATATATATATATATTATCATATATATAAATAAATATATATATATATACTATATATATATATTATATATATAATATATAATAATATATTAATATATAAATTAGTATATATATATATATATATATATATATATTATATATATATGGGGAGAGAGGAATAAAACTAAATGGTTGACAAGACTGTTAAATCAAGTATGGAAAGACAAGAAAAATTGACTAACAGAATGGGAGGAACAGGCAGCAATTCGTATCCGATACATAAAGAAAGGAGGATAAAAACATAATCATTCGGGGAAAGGTATAGGGAATAGTATTGTGTGTGCGTGGGTGAGTTAAAATATATGGAGAGGGATCGCTGGAAAAAATTGAGCATGGAGTCATGGGCAGAGATTGGAAAATGGCAACACGGTTTCAGACCAGGGAAAAGTATCACAGACGTAATATTTTGCATGAAGATGTTAACAGATAAAATCATAGAATAGAATGAGAAGGCATATGCTGTATTCATAGACTTGGAAGAGGTATTCGATAGAATAATAGGAGAGACCTGTGCGAGAGTGTTAGAAGATCCGATGAATGCCATACCAGAAAGTCTGATAGCAGCCATTAAAAGTATGTTTGAAAATCCAATAAATACGGTAGAGGAACAGGAAGGGAGAAGTGGTTTGGATTAAGACGAGGGATGAGACAGGGAAGTGTTATTTTTCACCATTGCTCTTTGTACTTTACCTTGACAGTTGTCTTAAAAGGATATGTATAAGATAGAATAGGGAGCATACGTTGGAATATACGGATGATGCAGTAGTGATAACATCAGGAGCTCCGAGACCTCTCAAGAAGCTGGAATGGTGGAATGAGGTACCTGAAGTCAATGGCCGTTGGCAGCCATAAAACAGAGAGAAAACGCGAAATAATGGTGATTGCAAAGAGCAGGAGAGGGAAGAGATAGTAGGAACATAGAAAGATACATGGCGCTCTTAAGCAGTGGCAAGAGGAATTAAGTATTGGTTTTGCGGTGCTGGTATTCATGGATCAAGGAGTGACAAGATGACGAGGTGTTGAAAGGGAGATTGGGAGATTCTTATAGAATGTCGGAATGTTATACTCGATGCTAAAGGAGAGAGCGAGACCAACAGAGTTTAAAATAATTTACATATGCTAAAACAATTTGAGACTCATATTGTTGTATGGATCTGCAATTGCTGACAAAGAATACGATTACAAAAAAGCAGAATGAAGCTGCCGGAAGAGAGTGCTTAGAATCGTGGAGGCATATATATCGTGAGGAGACATAAGGGAGGAGCGATGCTGCTGAGGAGCAGACTGCAGTAAACCTGTTTCTGAAGGCGTGAGAGAAATTTAGTTAGAGTAAGTTTGGGCGGACATCCTGAGAGAAATGAGAGAAGCGGGAAAGATTGGAGAGATGGATGGACTTGCGAGACCAGGAAGCGAGGAGACCAGAAGGTAACCGAGGCCAGGAGCATGGATGGAGTTCAGGTGGCGGTGGCTGCACACACGTGAGTTCGAAGACGATAGAGAATTTAGAGTACACGAAACGTTTTAGATAGAAATATGGTGAACTAAGCATTCTGGAGGAGTAGCACTGAACAGCATACCCTTACAGGATAGGTGGAGCGCTACAATATATATATATATAAATTATATATATATATATATAATATATATATATATTATATATATAATATAAATTACTTAGTATATATACTAACATAATATATATATATAATATATATATATATTTATATATATTATACATATATATAATATATACTATATATAATATAATATACTAAAATATAATATAATATAATAGATATAATATATCTATAATATATATCATAATATATATAGTAT
>JABUQX010037531.1:0-62433 GCA_015478945.1 Trachelipus rathkii | reverse complement strand
AGGTGGAAGATTCGAGGTGGTGGATGGCGGAAAATGTGTTAAATGTGAATGAGTGGAAGCTATGTAGCGGGGTTCCCTACCCTTTTGCGGATGATTTTGGTTCTTGTTGTGGCCGATCTGAAGGAGTTTGAGGATGGTAGAGAGGATGTTTGGGGAGGTATGTAAGGACTGTGTGGGGTGTTTGAATTAGTAAACGTAGATCAGGAGTTGGTTGTGGTGAGGCGTCCTCCCGTGTGAAGTTTTGTTATAGATGTGAGCGCTGGAGCACGTGTCTGACGTTTAATATTTAGGTTGGTGCTTGGTGAGAGGGAACGGTGCATGCCGAGGTTGGAGGTTCGTGCATGGCAGGAAGTTGCTGGTATGCCTTAATCGTTCGGTGATGTACGGATAGTCTTAAGTGTCGGGGTTGAGTATTTACATGAAGGGATGTGTTGTTACCTGTGTTATTGATAGTAGTGAGACTATGGTTGGGGAATAAGAATATTCGATTCTAAAGTTCAATGTGTTTCAGAATGGCAACTTGGGGCTGTTAGGGGTGAGAAAATTATAAATGAGGACATGCCGTCATTAGAGCGTTGTGTGGTGTGAATTAGTGTGGTAAATGAGAGAATAAATGAAGTATCTTGAATGGTTTTGGTCCGTTGAAGGATGATGATGTCGCTGGTTAAGCGGTGTTAGTGGAGGTGTGTGGGGGAACGCCGGCTGGGAGACGAGCGACAGTGGATTGAGTCGGTGAACATGTCCTGAAGGGAGAATTGTGACGTTTGGCAGAGCGAGTTAAGGTGCATGAGTGGAGAGAATGGCGGGTTTTGTATGGGGGCATGGTTGTGTCCCACCGGCCAAGGTATGAACCCTTACCTTGACGATGTACTATAGTGGGGTCCGTCGCGGTCCCATTGAGTTTAGGGTGCGATTTTCTGTCTGGAGACGCTTTCACTATTTATGGAAGAGGGGGCGGTAAGCCGCTGGGCTTCTTTTCGAGCTTTTGTCATAACTGCTCCTACTGCTTTTCTTTTGCGTGCTTGTAGCGCTCCTTACTCCCACTCTTGGGAAAATAGGTAGGTGTAAGAAGAGAGATATATATTATATATATCTTATTATTATTTTATTTTTTTATTATATATAATATAGTATACTTTATATATTATTATATATTTATTTATTTAATCTTATATATTATATATTATATCATTCAGGATTGGGAGTGGGAGTCGGGGGGGTCGGGAGTTCGGGGGTCGAGCTGTTTTTCAGGCTGTTAGGAGCTCGAGTCGGGTCGGGAGTCGATTTCCCAGCAGAGTTGGCGAGTCGGGTCGGCAGATCGAGTAAAAAACGAGCTCCTTTCGACTCTCAAAACACTCTTTGCTATAAACTTTTCACCCACAAATTTTAAAGAAACCTAATTGATTGTTTTTATAAAAGACGTACCTCTTTTTTTATTTTGACATTTGTTTGTAGCCAATTTAAGTTGTTTTTTTTAATGGTTATCAAATAAAGGTTATAAAACTGTTATTAAATTTAAAGATTACGTCTGACTACTGTGTACTTGGCGATTAACGACTTCTACAAGCGAGCGTTGCTGCTATCTACTAATCGTTAAAAAAAACTTAACGGCTAGAGTACATAACTGATTTTAATATATAGAGCACCATTATAAGATAGTTTTGCAATAGCAAATGATCCGGTATGAGTTACTCATTTATGTCGAAACTGTTGGGGCTGGGGGGGGGGCTTTTTCCAAACCGTCTGTGGTTGTGTCAGCATTTACAGAAGTTTAAATATAAATGACTATTCTGATATATATTTCTTATTTTTATGTGTAGACACGCGATATATCTATCTACCCACACTAGTAAGTGGTGGTAGATAATTTAATACATAATAATCCGTTTGTTTCGAAAATATTCTAACGTTATTTTCCCTTTTTCTTACGTTTCACAGTTGGGGGTTGTGTAGTTCTTGTGAGTTAATAACTTGGATTATTTTGATTCAAGCAAGTGTTCACCAGCGTTATATATTATATATATATATAATATATATCTATATATAACTTATACTGTCTATAATATAATTGTCGTCATATTATTGATTATACTTATATATTATTATTTTCTTATTATATATATTATATTATTATATAGTATTGGTTTAAATCCAGTTTACCAATATATATCTCCAATCCATTATCTCGAAATTCAATAGCTACAGGGAAAAGAATATTGTTGGTCCTGCGTAAATTTTATTGCGGAAATGTTACACAAAAAAAAAAACTACCTGCTTTAACGCGGAGAATGGTAGTTGACAACCATTTTTGGTAGTCTTGTAAATTTTAGTGTTTAGGAAAATTTCAAACATAAACATAAATAAAAAAACTAAATATTGGCTATGTTTTTTTTAGGGAGCAGGGATAGGGTATATATTATCGTATTACTAACTTCATAATTTACTAGTATATATATTGTGTGGCAATATATAGTGGTCCGTATCACTCATGCTTGATCTTGTATATATATGATATGTATATATATATAATATACTATTTTTATTATTTGTAGGTATTACACGGCAATGTAGGGGCGCGAGATGGGAAAGACAGGGGGGGACGTTTTCCACTACCCCGTTGGGGGAGCGGGAGGAACCGTGACACCAAATACCAAAGGCGGGTTCCGGAGGACCCTCCCCGGAGGGGACGGGATTAGTCTCCGGTGTTCTCCGGCAGGCGAGGCCCGGGACTCCTGCCGGTGCGGGTATATCCTTGGGTATTCATTTAGTTAAAAAAAAAGCAAAATTTATGAACTATTTGGCGCTTATATGGCTGTAGGACGTTAGTAACATACATAGAAGGTCGTCTAAATAGGCTCCTCTCTCTACTTATAATTATTAACACATATTTTTTCGTCTGTGTCTTTTTAGTTTTTTTTACTTCCTAGTCCTTTCTGTCCGTCTTGGTTGCATCCGGCTTCTCGCATTATTGTTATTTTCCGGTTTTGCTTAGACTATTTGTTAGTTTTGTAGATATAGGCTATTTCGCTTTAGGGCTCCTATCTATTATTTATTCTCCTGATATATTGAGTTTGACTTCTGGGGCTGGTAGGTTCTAGCGGTGATATGTGTTTTGTGTCGGGCTTGTGTTATTATGCTTGTTATTTTATTCTATTTGACGTGATATACTGTACTGATAGTTAGTTGTTGGTGCTGGGTATTATTAGGTTTTTATTGATACATCGATATTATATTGGTTTCTTTTAGTTAGTTATTAGCTTATTATGTACTTGGTCGTTCATGCCTCCCTGAGATGGCCTATCTCAGTATCTCAAAAAACTACATTATGTCCCTCGGTTGAAACGGTAACTCGCTTGCTGGATGATGTTTTCTGGGCAAGTGTCTTGTTCCGATGTCGTATGCGGTAGTAAAAAATAATAAAAACGAAAAAAAAATATAAAAAAAAAGCATTCTCGAACTCCCGGCTTTACAGTGAACTGATATCCATGTTTTTTGGGATTCTCCTTTTATATAAGTCTTTGGGTTCGGAAATGTAAAAAAAAAAAAAAATTAAAAAATAAACTTAAAATAAAATGGCTATTTTTTTTTGTGGCGGGGTGCTTCCGTTCTCTAGTATATATATATTTATTTGTAAGGTATTATACGGCTATTTGGGGCCCTCCAGCCTCGGGGATAACCACAACTATATACAGTAGTAGGGGAGTCATTTTGGAGAACGATGTGCCGCCGCAGAGCCGCCCAGCCAGGAACCTACCTGAGGCATTTTGGACACCGTAATTTTTGGCACCTCAGTACCTTCCATGGGGCTATTTTTTTCTGATTTTTTATTTTTTTTTTTTTTTTTTTTTTTTTTTTTTTTTTTTTTTTTTTTTTTTTTTTTTTTTTTTTTTTTTTTTTTTATTTTTTTTTTTTTTTTTATTTATTTTTTTTTTTTTTTTTTTTTTTTATTGTGGGGTCACTTCGTCCCGACCGCCCATAAGGGTGGGGGGCGGCGTTTCGGGGATGGTTCCCAACGGCTTTCGGTTTACCGGCAAGGGCCCCGCCGCAAGGCGCGCACGAAACGCGCGCGGGTGCACCGGTACCGCAGGGCGGCTACTTGGCCCCTCTAGCCTCGGGTGACTCTTGTTTCTTTTTCTTTGTTGCGTGCCGTGCTTCTGTGTGTCTTGTAATAATTAATCTGTGAATGTATTTTTTAGATATCACGCATGATTTCCATAGACAACATCACAGCTCCCCTTTGCAGCCCACCACACACTCACATTTACACACAACACACCGCACCACGGTGGTCGCTACTCCGTTTTTCACCTCCCTTCATCTGTGCTTAACTCTCTTCCGCCCCTCAAGCCTCACGTTGGCTATATTCGAGTGTCAGCTCTCTCCGGTGCATAAATCAAAATAGGTACTGCGACCTTTTTACCTCTTTAGGCAAAACCTGACTTTATTACCACCCGTCCACGCTATCGAATTTAGGAGCATCTTTATACTATTTGTATTCAGCTTTCCTGTTTAAGATTGAGGCGTGTCTCTCTCGTGTGTTTGTGGGGGATTAAGTATGATCGATATTATCCGATTATGTATTTGATCGTCCATATTAGTGTTGCAGAGTGGTCTATGGATTATGTTGGGTGTACTTGTGGATTCTGTTTTATCGTTGTATTAGATTCATTGGTTTGATGTTCTTCTATTGTTACATAGATCGATTATTTTCTTAGGGTATCTTACTGTTGTACTGGTTCGTGGATCTTGTCAGCTTTACAGGTGGGTTTGCGCTCTTATCCTTATTATCTTGTCTTATGGATGATTTTTACGGAACGTCTTGTTGTAATAGCTCCATGGTATCGATTGATTGTCTGATAGTCGTGATTGGCAAAACTCAATAAGATCGAAATTTGCTTCCCGTGCAATTCTCGCATGTGTTGGAGTCCAGAGAGCAGGTTGGAAAGAGCGATGAGAGAGGAGAGAAGGGAGAGAGAAGAGAGAGCGAGGAGAGAGAGGGAGAGTACGTGGCGATCAACTTCACGATGTTAAGCATTTCCACTTTAGGACGTATTTGACTCATTTTTTGTTTTGAATTTATTTTTTTATATCGAGTATTATTATTTATTATTTGCTATTTGAATTATTCTTTATTTTGTTCGCTTATAAGTGGGTCTCTCGTATCTTGAGATCGCCTAGTGAAACGAAATCTTTGATTCGTACCGTAAATGCACGTGAGACGCGTTATTTACTGTTCTTCTCATTTTTATGTGAATTTATTTGTATTATGTACTATATAAATCTTAAAATGAAAAATTGTGAATGATTTTAATTATTTGCGTAACGTAATATCCTTATTTGTCCTGATTTTTTTTAAAATGCTTTCCTTAGAAGGTGCTGTGCTCGGGTTCTCGAGGTCCATAAAGGTTGTGTTTTTGTATAGGGGAATATGTAAGAAGTGTAGATAATCCGTGTCGCGTCGAGGAGAGACGAGAGACACGATGGTGTTAGAGATTTGAGAGAGAGAGAGCGAGAGGAGAGGAGAGGAGACGAGAGGGGTAAGTTCTTTATATATATAATCTATATATATAATATAACTTCAATATAAATATTATATCGTCTTAGAATGTGCTGAGCATATCATGTGCTATGTGGATATATATATATATGAGGTCTCAGTGTGGCGGTTTATATTTGTCACTGAGTGCTTCTCTACATACTAGCGTGCTCGTAGGTGATTATATCTTTAATATATATATTATATATTATATATTAACATTGCTTTGCAACCGGTATTTCGACTTGAACCTTGCCGGGCACTACCTATACGGCGCCTACACCTAAGCTAGGAACCGCACTCTAACCTGACCTTACCTAATCTACCTTAACAACCTATAAGCCTTAACTGGGTACACCTTTACCCTTAGCCTACATCCTATCTACTCTGCCCTAGCCTCCACCGCCTTGGAGCTCATCAGGTAACTGATGCTGCCTTTGGTAGGGTATCTTAGGCTAACATTGAGGTCATGTAGGAGACGCCTGACCGTATGGAGTGCTATCCAACTTATTTCCATGCCGTGCACACACACACAGCTTGGTACACATCGCACCAACCTCTCAGCACACCACAACACACCAGCACGCACACACAACTTATACTTATAAATACACACTGTATACTATAGACAACATCCACACACACATGCAAAGAAATGATTTTGAAATAAAAATCGAGCTAAAGTTAACATTAAAACTCACAAGTCATGTAGAGCCTTGGGCTTTCAAGATATGGAAGCGAATATGTTGGTGACACATACACACACCCCTTCACTTGGTTCACAATGCCACTTGACCTTACACTCCACATTAAGACACTTCACTTACATTTTCCACTTATTACAATGTATAAACCACCGCCACCCTTTGGTCTTCCTGGGTCATTTTAGCCATTCCTAATGTTGGGCACTTAACTTTTTATTCAACTACCCACTTTCGACCTTACGAGTAACTCAGTATCAATAGAGGTGTTAACTACCAACACTTTCTTAGTTTGCTTTGTCTGTACTGTTTCTACGCTTTACTCATGAAAAGTGTTTCCGTTGCTTTAACTCATGTTCTTTTACTGCTTTAACTCATTGTTTACTGCTTTAACTCACCATATCTATTAATTACCATACCGGGTAAAGCAGTAAATTCAGTAAATCATAGACGGTGTTAACTACACCTCGGGGGAATGTCTGCGTTGTTGTATTTCACTGTTTTTACTTCTTTAACATCCTGTTTTACTGTTTTAACTTATATGTTTTCCTGCTTTACCTCACATATTATCTAACATTATACCTTAAAGCGTATCAGTAAATCAATCGAGGTGTGACCTAACACCAACGGGGGATTAGTTCGCTTTTGTTTTACTGCTTTACTGCTTTAACTATGTTTTACTGCTTTAACTTTCTGCTTTACTGCTTAACTTTCTGTTTTACTGCTTTACTCATGTTTTTACTGCTTTAACTCTGTTTTACTGTTTAAGTCATATGTTTTACTGCTTTTTAACTCACATATTTCTTAACATTACATACCTTAAGACAGTAAATCAGTAAAATCAATAGAGGTGTGACCTACACCAAGGGGGGGGATTTTAGTATGCTTTTGTTTTCCTGCTTTCCTGCCTTTACTTCATGTTTTACTGCTTTAACTTTTGCCTTTCTGCTTTAACTTTTCTGCTTTACTGCTTTCACTTTCTGCTTTACTGTTTTACCTTCTTGCTTTACTGCTTTAACTCATTATTTTATTAACATTATGTTTTTTTTTGTTTTATTTTGTTATTTATTTTATTATTTTTTTATTATTTTTTATTACTTTTATTTTTTATTATTTATTTTTATTATTACTTTAGTATGTTATTTACTTCATGCTATTGTTATTATTTTTAGAAACACACAACACACACAACACCACACACCCCACAACACACACGCCACAACACACAACACATGCCTCTACACATTACAACATTCACTTATGACACCATTACATTTTACCTGACACTTCTTGACACTTTAGCACATGCGGTCACACACACATTCACTATGATACTATACACAATTCACTATGACACTTACATTTGTCCTTAGACACTTACATTTCCGTTACCATCTCACACACCGATTTACTTAAACACACAGATTTACTACACTCACACAGATTTACTTACACTCACACACGATTTACTTACACACAGATTAGCTTACACTTGCACACAGATTTAACACACACACACACACACCAATTATCGCACACACGCACACTCACTACACATATAACGGTTATATTTATTAAACATTTTTTATGTTTTTATTAACACACGTACATTTATATTACCTCATTCAATATAACTAAAATTATTTTCAAGTTTCTTTTAACACTTCTATTAATAAATCTCAGATCTTAGCTATACCCATTTATTATTATGTTCTATTTTCAAACAAATTTATAACTATCAAGTTTTAAATAACTTTTACTAAAATTATGAAATTTTATTTACAAAACATTATTTTACGTACCTTAAAAGTAACTCAGTAAATCAGTAAGGCCGCCTAGCACCCCTCTACCTCAGCTATGCACGCTTTTGTTATTGACTTGTATGTTTACCTCATCTTTAGGCCATGTAAAAGTATAATACCAAATCGTTCTTTCCTCTGCTAACGCATAACATGTTTTTCTGTAAATCATTCTAATGTTTTTATTTAAATACATTATTCAGCTGACTTTTATTATTCACTTCGATGTTACTAACAATATTATCAAAGTTTTTTTTAAATATTCGGTTTTTCTTTATTTTATTATTATTATCTTATGTACCAAATACCATCACGAGAACACACAACAACCCGCACTCCTTACAGATCCGAAACTGACCCTCTCTCTGTCAATGTGTTGAAATAAATACTTGTAGGTGCTAAACTTTAGGTACTCCTTTTTGATCCCGAGGCGATTTCAGCCTATTCCAGGTCAAACATATAGTTTCAACTGGACTTTTTCTGTTAAAATGTTGGGTGCCACTACGTTAGGCCTAAATTTAGGCCTAATTTAGGATAAGCCTTTTTGTAGACGGGCTATTTTAATCCTCTTACCAGGTCAAAGGTAATTCCCGTATAGACGAGAATCATTGTTATTATTTTTATAAATATATTTCAAACTGTAACATGCTGGATCGGGAAAGATCCTTTAAGCAGGTAACGGAATGTTTTCTTCTTACTGGTGATTGGTCTGGTAATCCTTTAACTCTGCTAGTGACCTCGTATGATGATGGTCGAGAATTAGTTTCATCGTCTTTGCAAATGAACGTTGTTCTTTGGAAACTTGTATTGAGCTACGGTGTGATTTATTATCTTTTTGTAGACCCAAAACCTCCATTTAACTCATAGTATTTTAGCTGGTGATGCGTTGGACAGTTATCTGATTTGTTAATTAAAAGTGTTTTATTTACCTAAGTGTATATCATATTTATAATAATACTTACCTTTGAGGCATATTATTATTTCACTAGCATTAGATCAATAAGTTGAATTCCCTCAGTTCATAGCTAACCCCAGGGTCAGGCATGGCCCCGCAAAGGGCAGCCTGTCCCCGCACCGCAGGTTGCGTTCGCGCAGCGACCGACCGCCGCAGGAGTCGAACGCGGCAATCCCCACCGATCGTGCGCGCATGAAAGGAACTAGCGATCCGTTCCGCGCGAATGATATATTTATATATTATATATTTCATTCTGTGCGGCGTTTGCGCTGCTCGGCGCGCCGCCGGCGCGGCGGGAACGCGGAATTTGCGCCTGCGGCGCGCTATGCGGCGGGGCTGGGATCCGCACCTGCGGGTGCGGGGTTGGCTGGCCTTTTGGGGTGTAGGCTCATGGCGTGCGCCCTGTGCGTTAGCTTTCCATGAATTAGGTGAAATATTTAATTATTATCTATTCTAGTGAAATTAATAATTTCACTATGTAAGTATTTTTTATAAATATGATATATCATTAGTTAAAACTTAACCAACTTTTAATACACAAGTCAGATAATCTTGGCATCCGGATGCATAACAGCTAGGAAGGACTATGATTTTAAATGGAGTTTGGGTCTAAGATTATCAAACACACCAACCCTGACTCAAATACAACGTTTAAAGAAACAACGTAATTTTCAAAAGACGATAAAATAATTCTCGCTCACATACGAGGTCATTAGAGATAAGGATTACTCCGACCAATCACAAGTAAGGGAAACATTTCCTTATTTTTACCTGCTTAGGATCGTTCCGATTAGCTGTTTCAGTTTGAAATATATTATAAAATTAATTATGACAATGTTTGACCCAGTCGTCTTAACAATATTTCTGATTAATTGCCCGTCTCAAAACGGCTGTATCCTGAATTTAGGCCTAATTTAGGCCTAAGCGTAGTTATTGCACAACATTTTACAGGAAAAGGTCAGTTTGAAATATATTTGACCTGGAATTACGCTTAAATCGCCTCGGGTTACAAAAAGGATTATCCTCAATTTAGACTAAAGTATTTAATTCCTCACACGTTTTACAGAGAGAGGTCAGTTTCGCATCTGTAAGGAGTGTTGGTTGTTGTGTTTTCTCGTGATGGACTGTGTCAATGTACATAGATAAAATAATAAATAACAGAAACCCGATTATTTAAAAAAACTTTGATATTTTTATAACATGCGACGTGCATAATATAAATGGTAAGTGCAATAATTGCTTATTTTTAATAAAACTTAGATGATGTTATAAATTACATGTTATGTTAGCAGAGAAGAACTTCTTTTGTTATTTTAGGTACTTATTTACATTTTTTATTTTATTGTAAAGCAGTGTCAATAGAACAAAACGTAGGATAGCCTTGGTGTAGAGGTGGTGCTAGGGGCTGGCCTTACTGATTACTGAATTTATTGCTTTAAGGTACGCGTAAAATATATGTTTTTTATAATTTCATAAACTTACGTAAAAGTTATTTTAGAAACTTGCTAGTATTAATTTATAAACAAAGTATTAACAGTATAATAATACTTCTTTGCTCAAAGATAATGATTGTTTTTATAGAGGTTTTAAGAAATTGAAAAATTTTAGTTATCTTTGAATGATGTAATACAAGTTACTTGTTTAATTAAACATAAAATGTTTAATAATTTTACGTTATAGGTGTTACGGAGTTGTCGTGGCGTGTGTATTGTGCTGTGTGTGTGTGTGTGTGTGTGTGTTGTGGTGTAATCTGTGTGCAAGTGTAAGTAATTCTGTGTGTGTAAGTATGTGTGTGTGTGTAGTAAATCTGTGTGAGTGTAGTAAATTGTGTGGAGTCGTAAGTAATCTGTGTGTGGTGTAAGTGCATTGTATGTAAGTGTCTATGGACCAAAGGTAGTGTCATAGTTGAATGTCTGTGTATAAGTATCTGTGAATGTGTGTGTGACCGATTGTGTATTAAGTGTAAATGTTAGTGTCTATTGGGTAATAATGTAAGTTGTCATAGTGATGTGTGTATTAAGTTCATAGTGAATGTGGTATATGTGTAAGTGCTGTGATTGGTGTTTGTGTGCGTTGCCACTGTGTTGTGGGGAAGTATTGTGTGTGGCTGCTGGTGTGTGTTGGGTGCTGTGTGTTTTAAATAGTATACACACATAGGGCATGAGTAATAACCCTAAGACTGGTTTAGCATACAAATAAATAATATAGAAAATAATATCAAATAATCAATACAATAATAATATCTAATAAAATAATAAAGTATTAAAACAAAATAAAACCTATGTTAAAAAACTATATGGTTAAGCGTAAAGCAGAAGGTTAAACAGTTAATAGCAGAGGTTTAAAGCGTAAGCAGAAAAGTTAAGACGCAGTAAAGCAGAAGTTAAAGCAGTTAAACATGAGTTAGCAGTTGAATGGAAGTAGGGCTGCATTAGACTAATCATAGTGTGGATGATAGCTGGGTGAGGGCCGGGTTGTGTTAGTGTTATTTGTCCCACCTGTTTAGTTTGTGGCGTTATTCTATCCTGATCTGAACTGCTTTAGTATGGTACTGTATGTTATATGATATGTGAGTTAAGCCGCTAGATACGCCTACTTGTAGGGGATGGTTATTAGTCAGGCTCACTGTATATTAGCGTTGCTAAAGCGGAGGTGGGACTGACATGGATTAAGCAGTAAAGACGAAGGTAAGTAAAGCGTTAAAGCAGAAGTTCAGCAGGTCAAACATGAGTTAAAGCGTAAAGCAGTAAAAAGCTATCTATCCCCCCTTGGTTGTTGGCGTCACCTCTATCCAATTTGATTTATGATTTACTGGCTTTAAGGTATGTATGTTAGTAAAATATGTGAGTTAAAAAGGAGTGTAAACATAAAGTTAAACAGTTAACGCTTGTTAATAGAAGGCTGCGTGGCACATGCGCTTCGAACAGCGAAGGGTGTAATCGTATCTCTCCACCCATTGGTGTTAGTTAACATCCGTTCTTCGTTTGAGGTTACTGATTTACTGCTTGTAAGGGGGTTTATGTAATGGTTAATGATTTATGGAGTTAAGCCAGTAAAATTTGCGTTTTAGCAGTAAATATGGTTAAGGCGAGTAGACATGAGTTAGCAGTAACACAGTAGAAAACATCAAGCGTCACTAATCCCTCCTACGTGTGGGCTGGGTAGTACACCTCTTGTATGTTGAGTGTACTGATTTACTGCATGAGGTCTGTTAAGGTATGTTTTAATAAAAATGTTTAAGTGCGCTAAATTTAGGATGGGCTAAAGAATTGAGCCGTCATGGAAAGCCCAAAGGGTTTTGGTCGTTGTTGTGTTATACATGTGTATTAAGTGATAAATTGTAGGTTGTAAGTGTCTTCAAGGGTGAGTGGTCAAGTGTCTACGTGAATGTGTGGTATACGTGTAAGTGGGTGTGGTATGTGTGTGTTGTTTTGTGTGCCGCTTGCTGTATTAAGGTGTAAAGTTGGTAGAGTGGTCTATGGTAAATGTAGTGTCATAGTGAAGTGTGTATAGTGTCATAGTGATTGGTGTATAAGTGTCATAGTGAATGTGATTACAGTCGTTGTGTGTGTGTGTGTGTGTGTATAAGTTATATACCAGTGGTTTCGACTTTCTTTTGGTCCTGCTTCATTGAGTCTCGGTTTGATGTAGTGTAGATGAGTGGATGCGCCGTGTGGTCGTGTGTGCGCGAGCTTATTCCGCTCGGGAACATCCGGCTGTGCTGTGGTGGTGTGTGTGGTGTTGTGCACGGATGGAATCAGTTAGGATCTGTACTCTTCGTGTCCGTTCTACATGACTTCGATTTGCGGTGCAAGTATTACCCTTTTATCCAAAGGTTGCTTAGGAAGTCGGTTTACTTTGGATGAGTCGATAGCTCGGGTTTTTGACGGTGAGAGGTGATGGTTTGGTCATGGAGAGTAGTGATGTCGTGATTATGGCATTAGGCGGTGTACTCTCTCTCTCTCTAGGTTAGGTTAAGCGTTGGGTTTATGGTTCTGTTAGGTAAGGTAGGTTGGTGCAGTTTAGGCTAGGGTGTGAGGGGTCTGCGACGGGATGTCAATAGGGTATCTCCGCAGGTTAATGGCGAAATTACAATGGTCAGAACAATTTTTAATAAATATCATAATATATATATATATATTATTATATAATATTATATTTATATATATTATTATTTATATATATATAGTCGTGTTATTGTGGTGGGGTTGGGTATATGTGACTTTTTCGTCTTCTATTTTAGTCCTTCTCTCTTTTTTCTCTGTCGCGCTCTTGTGGCGTGTTCGCTCTCGTTGTCTTTCTCTCTCTCTTTTCTCGTCTCTCTTTCTTCTGCGTCTCTCTCTCTCTCTCTCTCTCTCGCTCCTCTCTGCTCTGCTTTGGTAGATGGTGCATGTTTGGATCGTAAAAAGAAACGTGTTAGCTCGCTGGACGAACCTATACCAAATAAAAATTAAAAATAATACGTTGCGCAGAGAAACATAGTAAAGCTAATAAATAATTGCCATAAGTCATAATTAAATATTTCAATAAAATGATATAAACAATAAGAACGCGGTCTTCCACGTCTTTTACGTGTACGATTCAAAGATTGCGTCACGTGGCGATTTACATACGAGAGCCTTATAACAGAAACTAATTAAAAGCATTTCAAATTAAGGCCATGCTGAATAATTCAAATATTAAATATTAACAAATGTCACAATCAAAAATAATTCAAATACGTCTAAAAGTGTAAATGCTTTAACTATGTGATAGTTGGAGTAGTAGTTGTACCTCTCTCTCTCTCTCTCTCTCTCTCTCTCTCTCTCTCTCTCTCTCGCTCTCTCTCTCTTCTTTTTTTTTAATATATATAGAGCAATTTTTTAATTTAATAATATATTTATAATATATATGTTATACATATCTTATTTATATAGCTACATTAATATTATATTATAAACTTATTATACAAATTATTTTCTTATTTTTTTTTTATTTATTTGTTTTTATTATTTTTTTATTATTTATTATTACTATTTTATTATATATATTCTAATTATTATTATAATACTTATGCTGACTATCTCTCAAATTAAATTTTATATTCTCCTAATTCGTAGCGTTGGACGGGTGGTTAAAAAGGTCCAGGGTTTTGCCTCAGAGGTAAAAAAAAAAAAAAAAAAAAAAAAAAAAAGAAACACAAAAAAAAAAAAAAAAAAAAAAAAAAAAAAAAAAAAAAAAAAAAAAAAAAAAAAAAAAAAAAAAAAATAAAAAAAAAAAAAAAAAAAAAAAAAAAAAAAAACTGTCGAGTTCTATTTTGATTTATGACCGGGAACGAATATATAAAGACGGTGAGGCTTGAGGTGGTTAGGAAGTTTAAGCAGCGGATGGAAGGGAGGTTGAATTCGTGAGTAGGGACCACGTGGGTGCGGGTGTGTGCGTGTGAATGACGTGTGTGTGTGTGTGTGTGTGTGCCATAAGGGGTGAGTGTATGTGTCTATGATGCCATTTCGGGGATATTAAAATCATTCATGAGTTTAGAAGCGAGGTGATGCGAAACAGCGCAAAATGGTCCGGGCTTGGTGCCGCTGCGGTGCGGGGCGTGCGGTGCGTGTTGCGTGCGCGGTTCGGCGGAGGCTCTCTCGGACTTTAAACGAAAACTTGTTGGTGACTCCGAAACGGCCCCGCGCGCCTTAAGGGGTGTGGGGGAATCCGCCGAAAAAAAAAAAAAATAAAATACAATAATAAAAAAAAAATCAATGTATAAATAATCTCTTCAATACTTGTAGATTAGTGAGATTAATATCTTATGATATAGGGCGTAAATCAATGAGTGCTTTCTAGATCCCTCTGATATATCTAAGATAGTATCGATAATAATCGACCATAAAAAAAGGAGAAATAAAAACAAAAGAAAAGGCACCAATGAGTTACAGTTCGTTGAGTATGTGCGTGCTGCGTATTCGCAAAAAAGATGACAGTAGGCGGGCGGGCGGGTTGCTTTCGCAAAGGGTGACCGGATTCAGGGGTGGGTGGCGTGGTGTTCCTGGTCTGGGCGGCTCTGCGGCGGCCATCTGTATCGTTACAGCGCGCCTTGTTAATAAAGTTCTCTCTGGCCGCCCATGGTCTGGCCCCGTGGCTTGGTGTCTTAGTCATGCGGTTAAGCGTTGGTAGGGGTGGGGCACGGAGGCAACCCAGCGCACTCCATTTGAATACCAGACGCGGGCGGTTCCGGAGGGACCTCCCGGAGGGGACGTAGTCCTACCCGTAGTTCCGGAAGGCCGATGAGACCCGGACTCCTGCCATCAGGGCGGTATACCCTTGTTGGGGTATTCTTTAGTTTGAAAAAAAGCAAATTATAGAAAGGTCTTTTATATTTCAATGGATGATAGTAATCTCTGAAAATAAGCTTCTGCCCATTTCTTATTATTGCATAATTTTTTTTATTTTTTTTACTTTTCCTATCCAAATTTTACGAGGGATTCCACACAATGTTATTCCTTTCGCTGTTGTAAGCGTTGTTGGTTAGGTGTGTTGTGATGTGGGTTTTTTTTTTTTTTTTTTTTTTTTTGGTTTTTGGTTTTTTTTTTTTTTTTGCATATAATTGTCTCGGCACACTACCATCTTTGGCTTTCACCAGCATTACTAGCAATGTTTTCTTTTCCTGGTAAGCTGCTGTAGTTTTTTGAGATCTGGTTGTGGCTCTTCTAGAGGCTGGACATATATACTATATATATATATAGTTCTATTTATATTTAATATATATCTTATTATTATTGTTTTTATTTTTTTATTTAAAATATTCTTAATATATAATTACTTATATTATATTATATATATAATAATTCTCTATATTTTTAGATTTTCCGAATAAAATTTGACCAGCATGTTCCAGCAATGTATTCCTTTCCCGGTAGCTGTTGTAGTTTTTTGAGTATGGATTGACGATATTTTGTGGTTTTAAATTGGATTTCACACACACACACACCACAGCTATATATTATTTATATATATTATATATTATAATTATTATATATATATATATATATATATATATATATATATAATATATATTATATTTTTCTAATCCAAGGAAATAATAAAGTCATAAAAAAATACATTCTAATCTCATCCGAAAGATATTAAAGTATTAATAGTATCAAGATATTGTACTTTTCTAATCCAAAAGAAATAATAAATCATCAGCATACTGTTTTTTTTCTAATCCAAAGAAATAATAAAGTATTAACATATTGTACTCTGCTAATCCAAAACAAATAATAAAATGTTAGCATATTGTACTCTTCTATTCCAAAGAAATTAAAAAATAATAACATATTGTATTCTTCTAATCCAAAAGAAATAATAAGCATATCGTACTCTTCTAATCCAAAAAAAAAATTAATAAAATAGCATATTGTACTCTTCTAATACAAAGGAAAAATAAAGTATTAACATATTTAAATCTAATCCAAAAGAAACAGTTTTACTATATTGTACATTTCGAATTCAAAAGAAATAATAAGGTATCTGCATACTGTACTATTTTAATCTAAAGAAATAATAATGTATTAACATTTTGTACTCTTCTCATTACGAGATACACTCTTCAATGGCCAGAAATAAAAAAAATAATAATCACACTCCTAGGCTTGTCATTTTCTAAATAAGCTCATATAAGTAGTTCTCCTTCCAATTTCAAATAAAAATGCATTCAAATATAAAAATATTCCAATGTCTCATATACCAGATGCGAGTCCCTCTGGTATCGGAAATGTGCCGTCAAACGAAAACTGTCTCTCTCTCTTCTCTCCTCTCCTATCATTCTCTCTCTCTCCTCTCTCTCTCTCTCTTCTTCACTCTCTCTCTGCTCTCTCTCTCTCTCTCTCTCACTCTCTCTCTCTTCTCTCTTCTTCTCTCCTCTCCTCTATCTACTCTCTCTCTTTCTCTCCTCTCTCTTCTCTCTCTCATCTCCTCTCCTCTCTCTCTCTTCTCTCTCCTCTCCTCTCTCTCTCTCTCTCTCTCTCTCTTATCTCCTCTACTCTCTCTCTCTCTCCTCTCTCTCTCTCTGATTCTCACCATCTCTTCTCCTCTCTTCTCCTCTCTCTCTCTCTACCTCTCTCTCTCCCTCTCAATTATTCTTCATCATATATATTTGTTAAAATATATATATATAATATTACTATAAATTATACTATATATCATAAATACTATATATATATATACATACTACTATTATATATTATATAATATATTATATACCTATTATATTACATTATTATTTTATATTATATTATGATTATTTATTATTATTATTATGATTATTATATATTATTATTTTATTCATTATATTATATATTATTATAATTATTATTTTATTTCATAATTATATATACCGGAATTTTCACTGACTCGATTAAATTGACCTATTTCAAATCCTCTCCTCTCCTCTCTCCTCTCTCAATATAAACATTTATTATACTATATTATAATACTATATTATATATCTATATTAGACTATATATATATATATATTATATAATATCATAATATATATATAGGTATATAATAATAAATATCTATAATATATAATATATAGTATACTATTGGTGACTACTAAAACTATACTAACTTGTAATAATTTTTATTCAATTATTTTTTTATTATTAATCAATATTATTATTATATATATATATAGTTATTCATACTATTATCTTATTATTATTATCTATATATTATTTATCATATTCTTTTATCATTATTATTATTATAACTTATTACATTATTATTATAAATATTATAGGAAATATACGGACTCGTTAAATGAACACTGATTTCAATAATATTCTCATAACCAGACTCACGTTTGGTCCTGGGCACTAAAGATGCCATAAAGTTCTTGACGCGTGAAGTATCGATCCTTCGTGGCTTATATATAATTTTTGATTTAAAATGTAAAGAACTCGAACAGCTGAAGACGAAAGCTTGATTGTTGGTTTCAAGAAGTTTAAGTGGTAGATGTATCAATGACGGTGAAAAGTCGTGGTCATGACCACGTGGCACAGCTGTGTGTTCATGAGTGTGTGCTGGGTGTGTGTGTAGTTGGTGTGTTGGTAGTGTGTGCTGCGGTTGTCTGAGGTACGGGCCATTTCATGGTGGACGGGATACAAGGGAGGATGTGACACAGCTACGGTATGCTAAACCAACCGATCATGGTGATGGTAACCGACGCGCCGGGCAGGGCGGGCTGGGCGCCGGGCTGCGGTTCGCACTCAGGTGCTGAGGATTCGAACCAAAGGTTCACACGGGCGGGAAACGCGATATCATGGTCACACAAGGTAAAGACATCAAAAAAAGGGCCTATGCCCCTAAAGACAAACTAAATTACGCATGGCGCGTCAAAAATGACCATGGACTGAAAAAATTAACGCGGGCCAGGTAAGAATTAGGGCCACGTACATACGTCATGGAGCGCTGCCAAAAAATTAGGGTCTGCCAAAAAAATAATTAGGTTTGCCAAGAAAACGTGGGCCAAAATAGACCAGAAAGATCAAAATGGTTTGCCGTCGACAAAAAGGAACACTGCCAAAATGTTTAAGGGTCAGGTAAAATATTGTTCCAAATACAAAGAGTCCAAGGTCAATAAAGGCAAATGTCAAAAAAAAGTCAAGACCCAATAAGGTAAAGGTCAAAAAAGGTCAAGGGCAGCGTTGAACAAATTTGCTCAAAAAAGCCTCAGTAGGTTCCTGGATCTCGGATTTAGGTCAAAAATAACCAACACGCCCAAAATGACCCCCCTATACTCTTATACTATCTATACAATATATACTACACTACAAATATATATATACCTATAATTATATAATTATACATATATATATATATAGTATTATATATAATAATATATTACTAATATTATATATATATTATATACATAAAATTACTATATAATGTATATATATAATATATTAATATATATATATATATTTAGATTATATATATATATATACTAATATATTGATATATAGTAATATATATATATATAGTATATAAGTAGATATAATCTATATACATATATATATTATACGAAAATATATACTACTATATATATAATATATATATATATACCTATATTATATATATACAGAATAATCCCTAGCTATACACTGGTTCACTTTTCACGCGGCCTTCAGTGTCTCGCGTTTTTTTTTTCAAATCTACAAAGAAATCTATATCGCATTTTTTTAAAAAAAAATTTACTGAAACATTTTAAACTATTATATATTTTCTTATATGTACTTTACGTATTTTACTAGCATACGAAGTTTTACAGTATAAATATGTACCTTATATATACTATACTGATACCTATATATACCTAAATACGTATAGTCATAATATATATAAACTTATATACTATTATAGTATACTAAAAACGAGCTTTTTACTTTCATATATAATTATATATATAACTTATATATAATTATCATATATAACTATATAGTGGCTATCTTTATCTAAAGTATTATATGTGTGAATATACTAATATATCATATATAATATATATAATATTATATAATAAATATACTATATATAATATAACATATATATCTATATATATATTATATATATAGTATATAAATTATATATATATATATTATATTTATGATATTATATACTAATAATATATAATATATATAGTTATGTATTCAACATGTAAATTTCAGTGTGGTTTAAGTTCTCATCTCTCTCATCTCTCTCTCTCTCCTCTCTCTCCTCTCTCTCTCCTCTCTCTCCTCTCTCTCCTCTCTCTCTCTCTCTCTCTCTCTCTCTATCTCGCTCTCCTCTCTCTCTTTTATACTCTCTCTCTTTTCAACAATATTTTTGTATTTAGCTCTTCAATCAAAGAGCAGTCGGATGATGCACAAATGCAAGACCTGACATTTTAATAGTTATTAATTAACTGATTCAGAATTTAAGTCAACTTAGAGTTTTAAGTTCCTTGAATTTCCTTTTTCCCATTATTTAATTTTAGACGGAGACATGAACCAATACGTTCGGCCAGACGAGCAAAATTCATTATTAGTCTAGATGCATTCTCTCTCATCTCTCTCTCTCCTCTCTCTCTCTCTTCTCTCTCCTCTCTTCTCCTCTCATCTTCCTCTCTCTCTCTCTCCTCTCTCTCTCTACTCTCTCTCTCTCTCAAATATATATTAGTAGTATATACTATATATATATATTAGTATTATATATATATATATATAATACTATATTAAGATTATAAAGTATATATATATATATATATATATTACTATATACATAATAATATATATATATATATATATATTAGACCCACTAACCCGGATGAGCAATGGTATATCATCCACTAAAATTTCAGTGTATTGTGGGGAAAACTAAAACCTTCTCTATTACGCACCGAATCATAAACATCTTTCTTTCTCTATTTTTACAAGAAGTACAAAAAGAACCGGCGACAAATACATGTATCCTGAATGGACGAAGGTATTCAAAGATTTCCTCTCATCCACTTCATCTCCACGATCTCCTAGGAGTCAGTGACCTCTCCTGGTGTAGGTTGATGGCATTATGGTACTGCCTGTTCACTTTTCATTAAGTTATATAAAAATTTCAGTCTAGATTAATCCAGTTTCTTAAGTTATAAATGACATCTTTCTACCACTAAATTTGCCACTTGTTTTTAACCAGAACTCCGATTCGTTTAATCCTTAGGATATAATTGCGAATTTGCCACCCTCCTCATCTATGTCAACCTTTAGATGTTGGAGATCCCCACTTGTACCAATTATCATCTTGAAGATAAAACCAACACAATAAAAGTTTTCTCAACTTCAAATACTTTTAAAACTGCCTCTACCGTGGCTCAATCGGTAGAACGACAAAGTCGACATGGCAAGGCCTAGATTCATTCTAGTCCGTATTCCAGAGTAGAAATTACCTAAGACAGTTCCCCTCTCTAGAAATTATGGCTATGCCGTGAGAATGTAAGCTTTTATCTAGAAAAAACAATAATTCTATTTTCCTTATATATTCTTATACACCTGTCCTATCCGTGCTCTTTATATTGCACAGAGGCAATGATCAAGACCCTATGATGTTACGACAGATGTTCGCATTCGATGCTCAAATTGCTCGGACTTACGCTCCTGCTTTAATAAAACTCCTTAAATTATCGTGGTTTCGTTTCGCATCGTTCCTATCAACATATAACAGCAGAAAATTTTTTGAGATTGACAAGGATGCGCGAGTTTTATTTCTTTTTTCTCATTCAAATATTCTCAAGCTCTGCAGCCGTGGTACATGTCAATCTTTCTTAAAGTGGTCCTATATATAGTAAGAGATATATATATATAATAATATATCATATATGGTATATATATATGAATAAGATATATATATATAATTATATATATATATAGAACTACTATATACTATATACTACTATATCTATTTAATAATATACATATATAGTATAGAAAATATTTTCTCAAATATATTTTTTTATTCTCTCTATAAAATCGATAGTTAGTATTGAACAAAGCGATCCATATTCATATATATACGATACTTTATATAGTATATACTATATATAGTATAATAAGATATATAGTATATAATATATACTATTATATATATATATAATACTATATATATACTATATATATATTACATATATATAATATATAATAACATGGTCCAGCATCCAAAAGTTCAGGCATGTAGACTAAAAACTTAACGCTAACACGAAAAATAAATATCATTTTATTAATCAGATACATTTTTACCGCAGAATTAAAAAAAAATTAAAAAAGAATAACGCTTTATAAAAAATAAATTGTTGAAAATCTTTGAAACTAATTACAGTTTTTTGACAATTCTAAGATGATCCGCTCACTACGACTGATGACTGAAAGTTGCCCACATGTTGAATTTTTTTTTTTTTAAACGGTTTATAAATTTCTACTTGTAAACAGTACGATAGATAGCAGTCGGGGTTCTCGGCCTACCGGAAAACGGAAATATGGGAATTGGTCAGCCACTATATGCCCCAAAAGTTTGTAAACATTCCCAGTCTGAGAATGGTATATAAAAAGAAAGCCCATTATTTCTGCAATTATATTATAAAGCTACAATTTGGCAACATTTTCTTCCGCACTGCAGCGCATTTCTGCTTTCAAGGTCTTTAAGACAATCAGAGCTGCTTTACTTAATAATAAGATGGAGTTATTAATAAATAATTAAGAATAAATTAAAATTTTTTTTTTAAATTTCTGCGGTAAAAATATGTCTCCTGTTAATAAAATGATATTTTATTTCGTGTATATGTGTATAGTTTATGTATACATGCCCTGAAAACTTTCGGTGCTGAGCCTACATATAATATCATTATATCCTATAATAATTCATACTTATATACTTCGACCTATCGTTACAATACATAGAAAGTAATTATATATATATAGTATATATATATATATATATATATATATTATAATATATACTAGCTTTTCCTTGCCTTGTTCGAGTAGTTTATCTAGCTAGTTCTCAAGAGTCTACCATACGAATCACTGCTCATCGCTCGACCTCTACACCAAAAAAAATTCAAGATACAAGAAATCTAAGTTCTCAGGAAGGAGGGAGTTTTAACGCCCCCCGCCGACCAAGCACAAGACAGTAGTGAGAAGCGCAGAGACGAAGAGAGGAGAGAGAGATGAGAGAAGAAGAAGAGAGAAGAGAGAGGAAAAGAAGAGAAAGACGAGAGAGAGAGAATACCTCAACAAAAGAAGTCCTATGTCTGTTTACTATTAGAATAAAACTCATCCATTCTATAAATCACAATTCTTAAATCTTCCTCCAGAAAAATATAATGCCTTCGAAACCAATAAATCAAACAAAATTAGCTTATATATCATATTACTATAGTATATTTATATATATAATAATATATAATATATATATATATATTATAATATAATATAATATTATAACTATATATAATATATATAACTTATATATATATAATATAATAGCATTGTAAACTACTGCATTAGACCGCAGACTCGCAGTCCTTAATTTTGATAAGTCATCTATTTAATCTATACAGAACGAGGAAGCATCAATGTGAAAACCCGTTGATTATCGCCTTCAAGGGCTGCGTTCGTTTGAAACGCTATTCTGAATCTAACTTTTTGTTGTTACGAGGTATCGCTCATCGTTACAGCGCGAGTATGTCGGTCTCCAGTCGCAACATGCGGTTGGCTACCAGATCAGCCATTAGAGGAGCAATTATTCTTTATTACCCTTCCACATTATTTATATGATATATAATATATATATATATATATTATATATATATATATATATATATAATATATATATATATATATATATTATATAATTATATATATATATATATATATATATATATTACAGATTTATAATTTAAGTTCAATGGCTTCTTATCACCATTAATCAGGATCTGAAAAACGAAAGGAAAGAGTAACCAATCATAAAGAAGTGCTTAGAAATTAACAAACGCTTCGGTTTCTTGTGTTTAGTTGCCGGTCTGTTGTTGCTTGTGCTACTACTGACAATATTTAAAACCCAGGCAACATTAGAATTGCTGTTCCCGTTGGCTTAGTTGCAGGATGCGAACATGGTAAATCTGGTACCAATGATTCCGCTGATGGTGCTCAAGAAACAGTGTATGCTACAGAAGCTACCGAGTCCAAAGCAACAACTCCGTGTTGACAGTCCAAAGGCAAATCTAGTGAAAAAACGGACTGAATGCAATTATGAAATTGGTGTTCTTAGATCTGAAACCATTAGCAAGTCTGCAATTTGACGCCAAATATGTGGCTGAAAACTGCTGCATTGACTTGACCTCTGCATTTGCAGAAAGCAACTGTCTAAGGTTTAAGGTTTTCAGATGTAACAACTGAAGAGGTAAAAGTTATAAAAGTTATTTCTCCTGAGGATCAGTTCAGAAAAACAGTTTTTTACCTACCTATGGACTCTGTCATATCAAATTTGAGTAGGCGTTATGAAGCTGCAGAGAGTTTATGAGTTGTTTGGAGTGACATGGAAGTATATTAGTTTGGAGAATCAGCAATAATTTCTAGCACGCACCCACCTACTTACACAAGCTGGATGAAAACCGAGGACCTGATAATTTCCGATGAGATTAAGACAAGAGGTGTTCATTGAAGTTAGACTCATGCTGCCAATCTTGGATATTCATCACTTAGTCCACTTCAGCTACTGAACAAGTTTCATGAACTGAAGCTTGATGTACTATTCCCACCTCGCCTATCACTTGTCCAATACTTCTGCCAGTAATACCGATATCAGGCGAGGAACGTTCCATTCACAAATTAAATGGAATCAAAAATATCTGCGCACACACAATTGTCAGACTAGACCTAAACAGCTTTTGCACATTGTATGCTTGTTGAGTAACAGTGAACAAAACGCCTTTTCAGGTATCGTTGAAACTCCTTGCAGTCGCAGACACGCAAGGCACTAAAGTAACTTTTCTCCATCTCTCTCTCTCTCTCTCTCTTTCGTTCTCTCTCTCTCTCTCTCTCTTCTCTCTTCTCTCTACTCTCATCCCTCTCTCTCTCTCTCTCGCCTCCTCTCTCATCTCTCTCTCTACTCCTCTCTCTCATCTTATATAATATAATTCAAATATATATAATACGTTATATCATATATATATTATAAAATATAGTTTTATATAAATATATAATATATTAATATATAATATTATTATTATATATATATATAATTACGCTTACATATAATAAATATACTACTATATAATATATATATAGTATATATATATTTATATATATAATATATATAATATAACTCTATATATATAGTAGTATAATATATATATATATAATAATATAATGAATGCTATAAATCTATATATATATATATATATATTAATATACTATTATATTATATTATATATATATAGTATATATATGATATTATATACTTATATTTATATATTATATACATAATAGATCAATAATAATAAAATAATAATATAATAATAATCAATAATAATCAGATAATAATAATAATAATTAATATTAATAATAAATTAATAATCCATATTATGGATTTATTAATACACTTTTGTAATGAGGGCCCGGTAAAGAACTTGACCCGAGACCCTGCTCCCTGTGGCTGCTTTCTGGTCAAACATCTCCAATCTTATCTTCTCAAAGTTTCCACGTAATTTTACTGAAAGGTCCGTCCATTATTCACTAGTGTAACATTAATAAAACCGCCAGTAATGAAATTTAGGACTACACAAGTAAAGACGGATGGAGGAATGCAAGATTTCAACTCCTTCAGAAACCAAACTAACCATTTAATATAAATTTATTAATGCAGCAATATAACCGTCTTAAATTTCTTGATATAAAATATGAAAAAATATTGATATTTCGCAAAAAGCAAAATTATTTATATAAAGCAGAATAATTACTTTCTTACTCTTGTAAGCAATATCTATACCGTGGAAATTTATATAATTAATAAGGGTTGGTTCCCCCTTGTTTTTTTTTTCTTTTTTGATGGCAATGGTTACTTTGGTCTCTTGTATATTGGATGTGAGAGACTCTTTATTCGTCAATGAACGTTTTGAATAAACAAGCACTAAGATCTTGTATGAAGAACGGTCGCTGAGACTATCAAAAACGGTTGACGTGCGAAGTCAATAAATTAGGAGATAAATCATTCAACGGGATTAGGAATCTTCAATCAGAAGGAATACCTGAAGACGGTCAGAAAACTATCAGAAGAGAATATCTACGTATAAAGACTGAAGTGCTCCATCTGTTGGATAAATCGTTTTTGAGCGATCAGTAACCGTCAATAGAGAGTAGACTCCTGAGGCTTAAGATCTCAACTGAAAGATTATTTCGAGAGGTTTATCTATTACTGGATAGTAAGAAGACTTTGTTCCCGGTAAGAGAGCACATGTGCATTTATATGATCATAGAAGAATCGTAAGAAGACGCATTAGATATTTATAAAAACTCCGGTCATCGAGACCTAGATTTGTGGAAGGAAAATATGCCCTTGGGCTTAGAGTCCTAGACGAATAGACTTCATTTATTTCTTTACACATTAAACGAATTCCGGGAATTGACACGCTCGTTTATTTATTTGTGATCCTATCTTGTGACAACTAGCAACCATATGTTGAGGAGATCACTTGCTGTGCTATGAAAAAGAAGCAGAATCGGAGAAGCATCAAGACTACTTCAGTTTTTTCTTGGCCAGAAATAATAAAGACTCTAAAATGTGCCTTTGATTATTAAAAAATACATTTAAAAATATCCAATAGTAAATGCCGTCTAAAGTTTTGTAGCACTACTTCGAATTTGTCAAAAATAATTTTGATTCGTTTTATTTGTATTTTTACCATGCTCGCAAACTAAATAGAAATTTCAGAATTTAGTTTTTTAGATTTAAAATATTTTACAACCAGTTCCGGTCTTCATTTTACAGGCATTTTCTTCCATATAAATCCCTTCTAGATCCTTTCTGAATAAAGTCTCTCAGACTTACAGCTCCATTCTTTGTTCCTCCCCTGCCTCCTCTATATGTATCATATCATTCCCCTCTCCTTGAAATCCATTCACTTAAGAGTCTAGACAACAGTCGAACACCATATATATATATATATATATATATAATATACTGATATATATATATAATATATATATAATATTATATATATAATATAGTACATAGTATAACAAGTATATATATATATATATAATTAAGTAATATATAATAATACTATATTATACTATACTCTATAGTAATTACTACTTCATTATATATATATATTATTATAAATATATATACAATATATACTATACTATAACTATAGTTGATACTATATATTATATTAATAGATAGTTATATATCATAACTAGTATAATATAGTATTAGTAATAATAGATCTATAATATACTATAAGTATATATTATATTACTTATTAACATAATAAATACACAGTAATATATAACTATAATACTATTACTATACTATATAATATATACTATATTATATAATATATATATATATAAGAATAATATATAATATATAGACGTACTACTATAAATACTATATACTATATATATATACTATATATATATATAGATATATATATAATAACTATCTAATAATAATATATACATATATATAAATTAGTACCTATTATTATTATATCTATAATATTAGTTATTAGTTAAGATCAATATATATATATACTATACTATATATATATATATATACTTCCATACTTACTTTGTCGCCCTCCACTTCCCTCCTTCGAGAAGAGGGAGATCTCTCAAGGTACTTCGTCACCATCGCCAGCTGCGCCCAGATATCCGACAGTTTCATTGCTGTAAAATTGCTTCTAATGCCCTCTAAGGCAGGATAATCTATTACGAGATGATTTTATTGTCGAATGGTCGAGAATGGCATCTTTGACAGTAGGGTGAGAGATCTCCGAGATAATCAAATTTGTATTCCTGAAAGGAGGGAGGGGTTGTGCCCAGAGTAGAGCCGTGAAAGCAATACCCATGTTTAGCGGTTTAAAGTTTGTTCACTATTTGAAATTTCAGGAAGACGTGCTTGGGTATGGTATTGTTTGGGTAAGTGGAAATTGTTTCTTGAGTTAATTATGTGTGAATGTGTTTAATAATGTGAGTAGAAGGTGGTGGGTAGGCTGTCAGATATCATCCTAAGGGCTTTATTTTGAACTACTACCAGTTTCTGAATGTTAGGTTCTGATACTGTAGGGGCCCAGGTGGGTGATACGTAAATTAAAAAGGAGATAAGGTATTGTATGTATACTATATAGTTTGTTTCTTTATGTTGGCCAAAGTTAGTTCCTGTTAATGCCTTCAAAACATTTAACTTTTGTGAGGCTTTGGATGTGATGATGTTGTTTATGGTGGGGGGGGGGATGTCATATATGTATCGGGTATCAATCCTAAGTTGTTTGGTTGTCAATTAAGATTAAGTATATTAATTAAAAGATGAATTGTTGGATATTTACGTGATTCTCTTTTGTCTGATGTGAATAATGTAATTGAGGATTTTTGGGATGAGGCTGACATTCTATTAAATGTCAACCACAGTTCCAGTTGTCCTATGTAATGTAGCTCTGTGCGATCTGTATTTATGGAGGGATGTTGAGAGGTAATGGTTAGATCATTGGCATAGCTATTAATTTTATGTAAGGGGAGGCGGAGTTGGGAGATCATGAGTTAAGAGATTAAAAAGTGAAGGTGAGAGAATGGCTCCTTGGGGGACGCCATTATTTAGTTTGTAAGTGCGGTAGGATTATCGTTCTTGTATTACTTTATTTGTACATCCTGATAGGAAGTATGCTACTATGTTTCTGTCTTTAGTTTGCCTGTTAGTACTTAATATTTTATTTATTAAAATGTGTCGGGGACTGTATTGAATGCCTTGTTGATATCTATTTCGATTAGAATGGTGTGAGAGGGGGGCTGATTTTGATTAAAGCCATTCAGAATGTGTTTTGTTAATTTAGTTAGGATAGTGGTTGAGGAATGCTTTTATCTAAATTCATGTTTGTTGAATAGAGGATTAAAAAGTGAGATTCTACTGAATATTAATTTTGCCAATACTTTGGATAATGTGGGGAGCATTGAAAGTGATCTGTCTAAAGTTGGGGCGTTGGCCGTTTTACCTGGCTTTAGTATATGAATTATACTGGAGTGTTTCCTGAGAGGATTGAAAGTGCACTAAGTCATAGTATAGAAACTATTACTAAATTATTCTATAAATATACAGGTAATTGGAATTATTCCCTAAGTGAACCGTTAATTATATCTAAGTATATTTTATATCTTAAAATAATAATTTTTACTCTTGACCTATTTTCTAACAATATAATGTCCGGTTTAACGTAAGGAATTTTTGAAACGCGGAACTCGCGAGCGTGCGAGCGGGCGGCCACAATTAACAACGTGTACGCGCACCGCAACCACGTCCGCGATGCGACGGAGTTGGTCATTGCTGGTTTAGGGTAAGCTATGAGCAGCTCCGACCCCATGTACTGTTCCTGTGTTGGCAATTTCTATTTGGTAAGAGAACACGTGGTTATTTTCAACGCCTCAAAAATTGAATTAATTCGTAACTCTATAAGGCTTTATCAACTATGAAATTACAACTTCTACAAATCGATTAGAGAAGTCATGTTTAAAAAAATATATGAATGTTATGATGGGCATATGAAACCTTTTATATTATAATATATATATATATATACTTATATATAATTAATATAATATCTATTCTAATGAAAATACACATTATTTATTTATATAATATATATATAGTATTATATAATAATACTACTATATATGGATACATTTCTAAGTAGTATCTATTAGAATTATTACTATAGTACTACTATATACTATATATGATGAGCATATTGCATATAGCTAATATTATAAATAAATATATTTATAATAGTATATATATATTATATATATTGATAGTATATATATTTATACTATTATATTATATATATTATTTATAATAATACGATATAATTATATAATAATATATAATATATATAATATATATGCTATATTATGTTCTATATATATATTTATAATATAGTAATGATCAGAACGACTATATTATTATAATATATATATATAATATATATATATATATATATATCATACTATATATATAATATATTAACTATATATAATTATAATATATATATAGGTATAATTATTATACATATATTATATATATAATTTGGCGAAAAATCAAACCAAACAAAATTTTAGTTTATTTATTTATTGTGTAAACTTCGTGGAAGCATAATTTTCATGTTCAAAATAACTTAGAATAAGTGAAATATATTTGCTATAAAAAATTACGTTGTTTTAACAAGATTTATTATTCATGGCCGAGTTAAATTTAATTGGATCTATTCCCAGTTTCGTTGAAATGCATTATGGGCATGATGAATAGTTATTGTCCGGTTTTATGTTGCATATCAAATATCATCATCAGTTTGTAAATATGATATAATATGCTAAGTATGGATTAGTATGAATTTATTCATAGAGTGAATGTATGACTATACCAAATAGTCTTATACTCGAATTATTTTAAGTTGATCCTACTGCTCCTTTACTTTTAAAATAAATATAATTTACCATGTAGTTAAGTTTACAAAAATGTTCACATATTGATTTTAAATATAATCACAAGATTATTTGAACAAATATTACGACAGGTGTGTAAAATTGCCTCTGGTCCACCTAATACAATAACATGATTAAGTGTACAAAATTATTCATACAGTGTTTTTATACATGATTACATTATTATGTGCACAAATATACTGCCAGTTTTATTAAATTGCTTTTAACATACCTTCGGTCCATTAAAAACAGTCACAAGATTAAGTGTACAAAAATGTCCACACAATATCATGAATGTAAGAGTTCATTAAAAGTTTTAAATTTGTTTGCATACCAAACAAGAACATCGTTTTTATAAGTTATTCCAACCTCTTGATACCAGAGAACAAATTCCAACAACTGAAATAAATTCTAAAAACTTTCCGACAATGGAATGTTTAAATAAGAGTCAAACCAATAAAAGTATTTAGTATTACGCCGCATGCCGAGGGGGAAGGTTTGCTATTAATCGCTTGCAAATTTATTGTCGATTAAAAGTGATAGGAATTTACTTGTAGAATTAACAAAAAGTTAGAACAACTAAAAAAACAACTTTTTTACAATAGCTGACTGCGACAATGCACTAGAAAAGCATGAATTAGGAAATTAAAAATTCCTTCTTCTTCTTCTATCTTCTTCTCTTACGCACAGGTTCTTCTCTTCTTCGTTTCTTTTATTTTTACCTCGTCCACACTTGATGGTGTCGTTCTTCTATCTTCTTTGGAAAAAAAGGAAAACCGAAAAAGAAAGAAGAAGAAGATAAGAGAAAGAGAATAGCACTGAAGATAGTATATACATATCCAGAGAAACCTTCTAATATTTCCGTATTATTATCGAAACCCCCCTTGTATAATTCTTTAATGACTCCGTTTACTAATTCCTAGGCTCTTCATCGAATTACCTGCATTTCTCGCCGGTTATTTTAATGCCATTAACGCGTCCTATAAGACGGGAGTCAAATGAGAGTTCACCATAGCAAGTTCTAACTTTATTACACCATCCGGAAGATTACATATTTGATTGTGTGTGGCGTGCTCGTGTCAAACAGGATTAAATACTTGATAATAGCTCCGGATTTAGTTATCTTAAGATTTCTCAATTGTGCGAGGGTTACTACATATTTACCTTAGTCCTTTGATAAAATTATTTCCCCAGAATTATTTCTACATTTTTAATTCCATTACCAATATCATCACTGATCTCCATTATTAAATGGAAGCTTCATAAATCCAAGCCCATTTGAGCTGCGGAAAGCACCTTCATACAAATTACTTTGATTTACGAGGACTGCAAGTATGGGCGATCGAACAAGAATTAATAAATGACAGACAAGTACTGGCGAATTAAACGAATATATATTAATATACGAGATAGAAAGTTGTAGTAGTGCCAAAAGGTTTAACTGTGGATGATTTAAAGATTGTTGAGAAGCTGCTGTTATTAAATTTCGACAATATTTTTAAGGAGATCGAATACCCAACTATGTGATCTCACGCTTTTAATAAGATTACTGTGTGATGGCAGATATGAGATGCTTATCGATTAAGAAAATTAAATCTTGACCTTATGCAAATTAGTAAGATTTTTCATATATAAAAATAGGTTCTCTATGGAACTTTCTATTTCTAGGTCCCTATATATTATACTAACCTACATACTATATATAGACTTATATACCTATATATATAGATACTTATAAGGTATATATAATCGGCTATTTATATAGTATATTGGTATATATTATATATATATATATAACCTATATCATTATATTATTATAATACCTATACTATATTATATATATTATCAATATATAGATATTATTAAGTTTTATTATTTTTATAACCTATTATATATATATACTAATATATATATAATAGATACTATTATATATATATATGGCTTACTATATTATATATATAGTATATATAATATATATATATATATATATACTACTAGTATATATACAATATATAATATATATATTACCTATATATAATTTATCTATATATATACAATGTATATAGCCTATACCTCTCTATATATATATATACTCATATATTATATATATATATAATATTAGTATATACTATATATAATTAATTTATAATACTATATATGATATATATATATATATATCCATAGATATAATGTATATATAGTCATATATACTATGTATACTAATATATATAATATATATATTATATATATATATATATATATATAATATATATTATATATATATATATATATATATACTACAATATATATATATACCTAATAATATATCACACTATATATATATTATATATAGTTACTATATATATATAGATTGATCTCAATTTTATAATGGAATAATAATAATAATAATAATAATAATAATAATAATAATAATAATAATAATAATAATAATAATAATAATAATAATAATAATAATAATAATAATAATAAAAATAATTAATAATAATAATAATAATAATTCAATAATGAAATAATAATAATAATATAGATAATAAAAAATAAATTAATTAAATTAATAATAACTAATAATAATAATAATAATAATAAGAAAATAAATTAAGAATGTAATAATAATAATAATAATAATAATAATAATAATATATAATAATAAATAATTTTAATAACATATATAAATAGAAATAGTTAAATAATATATATAGAAATGTACTGGATAATATATAAGAATAATAATTAATAATAATAATAATAATAATAATAATTAATACATACATAATTAAATAAAACAATAATACATAATAATAATAATAATAATAAATAATAATCAATAATACTAAATCATGAATACATAATAATAATGAATAATAATAATAATAATAATAATAATAAATAATAATAATAATAATAATAATAATAATAAAATAACTGATGGTTTATTATAACCTTGGAGCAGCTGACCACTGTCTGTTCTCTCATTTCTAATTTGGTAAGTGAACACATGGTTATTTTCCCCGCCTCAAAAATTGAATTAATTCGTAACTCTATAAGGTCTTTCAAACAATACAACTAGGTGAAATTACAAACTTCTACACTCTATGAGAAGCTCTTGTAAAAGAAGAATTTAAATCTTGCCCCCTCAGAAAATTTTTCATATATACAATTAGGTATCTCTAGGAACTTCTACTTTCTGGGTATTAAGGTAATGCCTGTGCATAATATATATTCATATATAATATATTAATATATATATAGTAATATATATATATATATATTTTAGTAATAGTATATCAATTTTATATATATAAATTATATTGTCCAATAGGAATGTATTTAGACAATACATATATTGATATACTATAATATACATATATATGATATATATAACATATATATAATAATAGGATAATATTATATATATATATATAATATATATATATATATATAATATATATATATAATATATTGTATATATAATAACTATATAGATATATACTATATAACACTACTTTATTTATATATATATATATACGATATATATATTATACTCAATTGGATTAGTGATAGAACTCTACATATTATTACTTACTAGTACAATTAGCAAAATAAAATAGTATATTCTCTATGAGGGTAGTTATTATAATCCCTAGATGAAATTTGGTACTCTTAGCGTATATATTAGTATGTAGTAGTATTAGGTATAGTATTATATCGTATTGGATATATAGGGTAGTATCTCTAACATAAGTATCACTCAGAAAATAAATATTATAATATTATAGCTAGTAGATATGTAGATAGAATAGTTAGATATATATGTAATATATTAAATATATATAAGGGTGATATAGTTACTAAAAAATAACGTTATATTATATATATTATTATTTTCTTATATTATTAAAAAAATACATATATAATAATACTTACATTAATTAATATATTAATTTAATATATTATATATATATACTATACCTATAGATATAGTATGTGAATATAAGCCGGATTAATATAAATCATCTACCTTTCAATTTGAAATAATAAGTAGAAATAGTAATAATATATTAACTAAACTCTAAAAATGCATTTACTCCGAAAATAATAATAATAATGAACCTAATAATAATAATAATAATTAATAATAGTAATAATAATAATAAATAAAATAATAATAATTTAATAATAATAGAATAAATAATAAATAATAATCACAAGTATTAATAATAATAATATAATACTATCAACCTCAACTATAATAATAATAATAATAAATAAATAAAATAATAATCCTAAATAATAATTAATACAATAATAAATAATAATAATATAATAATAATAATAATAAATAATAAAAATTATAAAATAGTAATAATTAAGAATAATATTAATAATAATAATAATAATATAAATTAATAATACATAATAAGATATAATAAAATAATTAATAAAATAATGGTAAATAAATGTACTCACATACAATAATAAAATAATAATAATAATTGCCAACTAATAATAATAATAAATAAAAATAATTAATCATAATAATAATAATAATAATAAATCAATAATAATTAAAGTAAATAATCAAATAATAATAAAAAATAAATGTATGGATTATTATAACCTAGCAGCTGCACCATTATAGTCTAGTCCTCATGTCTGAGATTTGGTAGGTGAGCACACATGTGATATTTTTCCCGGCTCAATCGTAAACTCAATATAAGGTTTATCACACGATGAAATTACAACATATTCGTGATCATATTAGAGTTACAAGTCAAGGGATTAAAATAATATGAAGTCCGTATATAATTATATATTCAGTATTGGATATTAAATAACGGTATAGTGTGTTAAGTTATTTCTTATTAAAGAGTTATATATAAATAATATTATAATATATAGTAGTACTTATGAACACTATTAATAATACTATCATAATAATAAGTCACCAATTTTTTTATTAAAAGTTTATTTACAAATATATTTAGCAATAATAATACTGATATATATATATATATATAATCATATCAAATGGTATGATAACATTAAATAGTATATATAAACACTATAATTTAATAATATACTATAACCAATATATATTAGCTATATATCAGTTCCTATTATAATTAATAATGTAAGATCCTTAATATATATGTGTATTTATCTAACGTACTATATACTATTTATTATACTACTATAGACTATGTACCTCTGGAAACTATATTTGCTATACTAGTAACTATATATATATATATGTTAACTACTTAAGTATACTATATATATATATATATATATACTTACCAAGATCGTATTATAATATAAAGAATAATATATATACTTCCTTATATATATATATAGATACTGTTATATACCTATATATCAGTAGCACTACATACAATTGGAACCTTTATCCATGAAAACGGCCATTTGATTCTAAATATTCCAGACTTATATGATACATCATATACTTCCGAGGAGGTCGTAGTAGTCACTACATTATGGGAGCATGAAACTACAATAATAACGAAAAACCCCGTATATACGGATAGTACCCGGGTAAATAGTATTATATCTAGTTTAGTATTATATAATTAGAATAAATATATAGGTATACTATATAATATTATATATAGTATATATATATACAAATATATATATATATTACACTAGACCTATACCTATATAATATCCTCTAGAATAGTATACCGTATACCCAGGAAATATACTAGTCCTATATAAACTAGATATAATATATATATATACCTATATATAGGAATAAACATACGTATATCCTTATTATATATATATTATATATATATTATATATATTATATTATATATCCAACATACTATATACCATAGGTTTTAATGCCCATATATAGGAACGTATATATATGGTATATATTATATCATCATATATAACCTGGCTCATATTTGAGTATTTATATATATCTATCATTATATATATATATATATATATAATATATATCATTAAATATAATATCTATATATATATATAATACTATATATAAATATATATATATAATAAGTATATATATATAATATACTACTCCTCATCTATATATATATATATATTATAATATATTATATATATTATAGGATATATATTATATATATATAATATTATATATAATTAGTATATAATATTATATATATATATATATATATAGATATATAAATATAATATTATAATATATATTATTAAGTAATAATATATAATATATATATATATAAGATATATATAATATATATATATGTATATATATTATATATATTATATATAATATATACTATATATATATAGTATATATATATTTATACATAATATATATATATAATTATTATAATATATTTATATAGTAATATAATAGATATGATATATATATAGTATATATAGTATATAGTTATTATATAATATAATTATATAAATATATATATATATATAAATATATGTATATGTAAAATATTATAGGTTAAGTATATTACAGTATAATATAATAAAGAATATAAGTAATATAAATATTATAAATATATAAAATATATATATTATATATATAATATATAATATATATATATATATATATATACTATAGTATATATATAATATATACTATATATATAATATATACTATATAGTAATATATAGATATTTATATAATATATAATATAAGTATATATATATATTGATATATATATATAGTAATATATATATATAGTATATTAACATATATTATATTGAGAGATTAAGATAGGAATATATTAATACTCAATCATATACCTAATAATATTAGATACTATATATAATATATAAGGATATATATATATATATATATATATATTATAAGATAGAAACTATATATATTAATTGATATAAATCTTCAAATAAAAAACAGCAAACCTATATTTATTTATTTATGATTGGGTGTACAACTTATTTCGCAAGCATAATTTTCATATCTAAGTGTTCCTTTCTCAATAAATGTATCAATAATAATAGGATAAGTTGAAAATATGATTTGCCTATAAAAATAATGCTTTAACAGATTTATTATTTCATTGGCGAGTTAAATTTTAATTGCACTCATTAGTTCTGAAATGGACATGATGATGATGATATATATATTGTTGGTATTTATTGTCGATTAATAGTAAATTTATGATCAGTTTGAATTAAATGGATAAATGCATAGGAGATTTCTATTATAATTTTAATCAATTGATAGACTGTAGCGGACATTATTATTATCGACTACATGAAGTTGTACCTCTGCCTTCTTTACTTAGTTGTTGAATTAAATACAATTACATGATTAAATGGTATACAATGTTCACATAGTGACTTTAAATATAAATTCACAAGAATTATTTGCCACAAATATGCTGTCAGGTGTATAAAATGCCTTTTGTTTTTTGGTTATCCACCTAATACGCAATAACAGGATTAAGTGTAAAGTAAAATTATTTTTACAGTGGGTTTCATAGTACATGATTTAAAATTATATATGTGTACCAAATTTTACTGCCAGTTTAATTAAATTGTTTTACCTACCTTTCGGATCCATTTGAATGTTAAAACCAAGGAAGCTGTTACAAAATTTATTCATGCAGCTGTTTTATTTAATAAGTACATAATTATAGAAGTGTATTGTGGACTTATTATACTATAATAATAAGTAAGGAGTTGATATAATTAGGTATATAATACCTGAATCACCTTCTACAGTATATATAATGCTATCTATATATAGACGAGAGAGATCATGACTTCTATAAAGAAGGGTATACTATATATATAGTACAATATATATATTAATATAGTATATATATTACTATTACCTTGAGTATAATTTGTATTAATTCATTATTAATTATTATGGCTATACACTTTCTTCCCGCTTCGAGCGGGGTTGTGGTACGACAGCCTCTCCCACTACACCCCCACTTCATCTCGCCCCACCCACTTCTCCACCCCACTCTATCCTCGCCAACACCCTACCCTCCTCCTCCCTCATCCTCCCTCTCCTCAGCATCTCCTTCTATCTCTATACTCCATCCTCTCTCTATCTATTGCTCCCCTTCCCTCTCCTCCATCCCCTCCCATAACGCTGCTACTCTCTGCTCGGTAACCCACTCTCTGATTCCGTCCATCTCACCAGATGTCCGTCATACCACTCCACTCTACATTCCCTTCCCGCTCTTCCCCACCGAACCATTCACTCCACCACATCTCTCCCTACACACATGCCCACTCTCTAATCCTCACTCTATACACCTCTTTAATCTAATCCCACAAACCGTTGTCACACTATTAACTCAAAAAACTTCCAACTTCTTGGACCTGGCAATTCAACACACTCTCCACGTTTCACACCTCCAGATACAATACCGCTGCGTACAAAAAATTTTTTCATAACATATTATGAGTCTTAACTTTCTAGTGAAAATCCCCCCCTCCCATACTTCTCTCAGACCCACCTCAACAGCTACTCATTCCTTCCTCTCCTCACTCTCTCTATCGTAACTCCTTTTCTCTTTCCGCCAGCCCTTAACCCTATAGATGCCATCCTTAAATATTCTCATATAAGCAAATCCTATAATTATCTTCTTTCCAGTAACTATCACCCCCACAGATCGATACTCATCTAAACCCAGCCCCCTCCTCCTCATTCACATATAAATCACACACTAACACTTATTCTCGTGTCAAGGCATTTATTTAACGTGCCCTTTTGTGCCGCACATCTCTCAAACGTTCCCTTTCCACCATAATACTCTCAACCCTTCCAGCTCTCTGTTCGCACACGCATTAACTGCTCAAGGTGCTTCTCTTTTTATATCCAGATTTACTTTGAAACGAAAGTCGCGGTGAATAAGAATCCTAAGGGACCGGCAGTGATTATCATCACCGACATATAAACATAGCACGTCCGTCGACCATATCATCCTAATTAGCCGTAATTCAACTTCCTCTTATCAGTTCGTTTCCCTTATAGTCCAAAATCCTCAATCAGATTGGATAGAAGTCGCGATGTTGGAAGCACTCCTTTGCCCGGTGAACCCCTTTGTTCAATTCCCAATCCCATCCCTCGGTCCCACACGGATTCAAGGTCAATGTAGGGTTGGATCTCAATCGGCATTAATCTTACTATCTCGGGCAAAGAGACCCATCTTATTTGTAGAACTGCCCCAGGGGTCATCAAATGTGTGGATGTAGGAACCCTTGAAGACTTGTCAAATAAGAATCTGAGAATAATACTATATCTTTAATCTAAGTTACTGAAACCACTGTAGTGTTCAAATTGTGAAAAATACATAATAGTTTAGACATTAATAGTTGAGGTGTGCACATTGATTAAAGTTGTATTTTCGTAATTACAACTCCGATTTAACTATATTCTTATCTGCAGATTACCTCATTTTCACCACCCTTACTTCTTGAGTTCCTCGTCCCTTTCCCATTTCTTCTTTTAGCTCATTCCTTTTTGCAGTGGCTGCGCCTAGGAGCTCAGTAATTTCCAACACACCCTGCCTCGAGTGCCTTTCCAGCGCATGGAAAGAACCGTTCGTCATGTCCGAGGAGTCTCACCTTCAGAAAACAACTCGCTCCGATGTAATAAAGCAAACATACCCTGTTACCCCAAATGTGGTATATTCCCACTAACCTGTAGCCGTCTGGTCCCTCACTGTCCGACACATCGACATCTAATCCTTTAGCCTAACACTGGTTCTCAATGAGGTCCAAAGTGGTTACCATAACAGTTCGAGACTAACTTTTTTCTTGACAACTTCCTCCCTATTTTTCTCAACTCAAATACGTCTACGCTCTCTTCGAAACATGGTGTGCCAAAGGTGGCAATATGGACTCTTGGCTGACATCATAACGTCTCTCTCGTCTGTCTCTCTCTCTACGCACTCTCTCTTCTCTCTCTCTCTCTCTCTCTCTCCTTTCTCTCTTCTTAACTTTCTACTTCTCTCTCTCTCTCTCTAATTCTTCTTTCTCTTCTCTTTCCTTCTTTTCTCTCTCTCTCTCTCTCGAACCTCTACGTGTGGCGTGCTCTTCAATGTTCGGAATCTCTCTCTCTGTCGAGTTCTCGTCTTCTGCCATACGTCTCTCTCTCATGCGTTTACATTCACATCATCATCAAGATCTCCTCTCTCTTCTACTCGCTCATCTCTCTCATCGCAATACGGTGATCTCATCCTGGTCGTCTGCGCAGTCCTACTTAGAGGCGTCTCAGATCGCGGGTATCTCTCTCTACGTCGAGTAGACTCTACGTGACCGGTGTCATCATACATCGGTGCAACGTTCATCTCTCATCAAGTGTAGGTGTCTCGTCTTCAATCTCTGTCAGTGCGTGCTCTACTCTCAAAAGTCTTCTCTGATCCTGTAACTTCGGAAGGGTCGGTGCTACAGTCTCCTCTCTCACTGGTGCGTACGTCTTCGATCAGTCTCTTCTCATCTTGATACCATTGCCATCTTTCTCTCTTCGTCGTAACGGCCTCTGCTCTATCTTCTCGTCTCTTGGATAACGATACTCATAGGTACTCTCTCTCTCTCTACTCAGTCTCAATATCCTTCACTCTACTCAGTGTGGCCTCTCTCTCTTCGGTCTCTATCTGCAATTTCTATCCCGATACTCCCAAGACTCAAATCGGTTCTGTCAACCCTACCTCTGTACAGTCTTTCGGTAAGCTCCCTCCCTACTATTTACTTAGCTCCCGTGTTGTCAGAAGATAAGGATTCCTCTCTTATCATCTCTCTCCTCTCTCTCTCTCTCTCTCTCTCTCTCTCTCTCTCTCTCTCTCTCTCTCTCTCTCTCTCTCTCCCTCTCTCTCTCTCTCTCTCTCTTTCCCTCGCTCTCTCTTAACTCTAATCATCTTACAAATACATCCTCATACAATCTACATCAAAATCATACTCTAACTCATCAATCATCTCTATCTCTCTACAATACGCTCATAATACATCTCTCTCTCATCTCATCTCTACTACAATACTCCTATTACTCATCATCTCTCATCTTATACGTCAATACTATTGCCAAAAATACACCACAAATAATTCACAACCTAACCATTCAACCCACCACACACAACCTATTAAACCTACTAGCGAAAATAGAATTAAACTTCAACTACAAACTATAATATACAATAATAAGACGGTCTAGATGTGTGTTGTCGGGATGGAATAGATAAATGAGAGAAGGAGTGGAGAAGTGATGTGAGTGTGATGGGATGGGTAGTACAACTCTCACTACTCAGCTTCCGGTTCTTATTCACGCGAATCTTCTCCTCTCTCCAATCACATCGGCCCCTACTCACCTCACACTACCTCATACTCACTCACCCCTCAATCACCCTACGCTCACTATATACTCATATATATATAGTCATAGTACCAGTTCATTCCATAATATATATATGAGTAGGTGAGCCCCTGGGTATAGTTGCACCCTTGTCAAATCACTATTTTCATCATAGATAATATAACCCTATGTCTATGAGTGAGATTAGTCAGATCCCCTATTACACTCTTTCCTCTCCTTCTCATAATACTATTTCATCCACTCAAGCATCTCTTGAGTAGTAAACAATTTGTATTCCACACAACGACTGATAGTTCCCTCCTAAATTTCTCTCCTGTGGTGTCTTATGGTTCGCCCCATTCTTCCTTCCGTAAACGCCTCTTCCTCTCTCAATGTCAGTATTCTACCAATATTACACTTTCCCTACTCACATACGTAAAGAAAGTATACCTTCTATAAATATTACCCACATTCCATCAAATAACCCCTTTCCCCGTATACAGGGGAACCAAACAACCATCCTCCCAATCCTGCGGTACCTCACCACTCCTCCAACATAGATGTATAGTAACCTATACAGCCAACTCCTCCACCCCTATACCACCCTTTTGTAACATTTCCCATTCCATTCTCACACCATCCAGACCTGCGGACTTTCCTTTTTTTCCTTTTACTCTTCATCTTAGGGTAGCATAGCTGGATTGGTAAGTTCGATTAACCCTAGTATTGTTAGGCAGGATAGTTTGTTAGAGTGTACGAGATATCTTTGAAGGAAATGATCAGAGTTATGTACAACTTTGATATAAGTAAGTAACTTTGTTTAATTAAATTTGTTATTTAACGTAAATGAAAAATGTAAATGTGAAAAATATCGTGTTGTGCGACACTTTGTTAATTTTAGCACTTATTCGTTTTTACATAATTAATTCCAAAATCGTGCGAGTATAGGCACAGTTTGTGTCATTTTTAACACTTTTCAGTAATAGCTTTTCTAAAGCAATGATTTTATATTTGATGACGACATGTTTGTACATGAATAAAACAAAATGTCATACAATATTTTTCAAAATAATACCTATAAGTTGCAAGCAGCATATTTTAAATCTATAGAATCTTTTGCAAAGTTCTGACATTTGTTAATTAGATTTACTATATTACTTCGGTGACTGATACAATATGACTCATTATACATCACTAAATTTAATATTATTGATAAATAATATTTAATATTTAAGCTGTAGATAAATATAGAATTATTATTTATTATGTAGCTTCTAATTTTTAATAATATTAACGTATTTCATTTTTAAAGCTGCATGGTAGACATCTGAACCTAATAGTTCATGCATTTTTTTAGCTCTTAGGCAACTTGTAATATTTTAGAGTAAACTTATTAATCGATATATCTTATCTTTATTTTTACTCCAAACATTATTTTATTACCATATCATTTTTTTATGAGGAGATATTTAAAATATAATGTATTTAGTTAATCTTTATTGATATTGATTATAAAGGAAATAGAAAAATATTATCTAAAGTTTATAAATAGTTGATATTTCTTATTAAATATTTATAATAATAATAATAATATTTACTATATACGAGAGCTGCCACGATATCCGATCTTACTTTTAAGCTACTACTGTTATATTTTTCTTTTTCATCATCCTACAGCCCGCGTGTCATAAATGGAATGGTTATAATATTTTTACGCGTAATAAACAAATTACTCTAGTTGTCACGATCACACATTTGCCTTTATAAATTTAAATATCATTATATAACAAAGCGGTTATTAAAAATATAATATTAATTAATATATATATATATATATAATAAATATATATATAAATATATATATAATATATATTATATAATATATAATATTTATATATAATATATATATATATTAATTAATATATATAATATATAAATATATATATATAATATATATTATTAATATATATTATATATATATATATAATAATTATATATATTATATATTATATATAATATATATATAATAACTATCAGGGTGACGTATTACAATAGGGTTAGGCAACAGGAGTATTAGGTAAGTCACCTTACCTACCTACAATATTTCATTAATGTTTTGATGCAAAAGTTAAAATATTTATTAAAATAATTTATTAGTTCAAAGATGTAATAATAAGAAACAAAAGTTTGGGAATTTATATGAAAAGGTTAAAAAAAAGTAAACATGAGATTATTAATATAAAATATTAAAATTATATAAACAAAAATAAAACTATAGCTTTACGATAAATAAGATATTAGAGTTATATATTTAAATTCAATTTGGAAATTTTTCCTTCCTATCATAACTTTATGTTTATTATTATACCTTTAAATAAGAAATTAAATTGGAAGCGATGAGGTACGGCGTTACAGGGTAAGATCTTCATATTCAAATATAATATATAGGAAAATAAGTACCTCACAAGCGTCATAATCAGTACCCTTTGCTGTTAGTAGACAATAAAAATATAAGTCACAAATTTCTTGCGAGTATTAACGAAACCTTTCGCTTATTCACATTACTAGCAGTGAAATATCCGATACTAGAAATTAATAATTTTGAAAAAAAAAAGATTATTGAGATAATCTTACTCATCTATCTATTACCTACATCCTCTCTCTATCATATTTTCCTCTACCTATTACTCTATATATATTACCTCTCGCGTATATATATATCTATATCTATCTATCCATATTCATCTACTCTATATATAATTCTCTCTCATCTACTATTATTCACTATATATATATCTATATATCCTCTCTCTAAAATATCTCTATCTCCTTCTCATCTAAGATCTTTTAATCTAAATCTAATCTAATCAATATCAAATCTTAATATCTATACAATGACCGATTATTATTATTCATCTAATTGATATGTGAGGAATCACAGAGTGAACTAATATATAAATGTTACCTATAATATATTTGCTGAGTTTAATTAATTTATGGATAATAGAGGAGTACAGTGATGATGCAGTGAGCTGGGTTTGTGTGCGCCTCACCTTACCTGAATTTTTAATAATATGGAGAGACGAGTTTGCTGCACTATTGAAGGCGGCTGAATTGTCTGATCATTTACACGCGCTTTTAGATGAGACGCAAAGGGATCGCAAACCAATATTATATATTATAAATAAAGAGTCTCTGGTATCTAAAGCAATAGGAGCACCACGAGACCATATTCTTCAGCGACCTGTCTATTATGCGCGGAGTCCCTAATTCACATCTCAGGAAGCACAAATGCTATAATTTTCATTTTACATCATTAACACTTGTAAAGATTCAGAGAGCGTAATTTAAAGCTTTGCGAGACTACAGACTGATAATTCTATGAAAAAATAAAACCAGTTTTACCACAATCTCAAATAAGTATATATGATAGACCGATATATTTGCATAGGTTATAAAGAAAGTTTTATATTACGTTATATATATAATATATATATTAATATAATTTAATAAATAATATACATATATATATATTAATATTAAAAATTAATATAATATTAAATATTTAAATATATTATATTAATATATTAATATTTATATATATAATATTTAATATATATATTATGTTTATTTAATATATATATAAATAAATATATATATATATAATATAATAAATATAATATATATTAAATTATATATATGATATATATTAAACAAGTTCAGTAGTTTTTTAACTACAAATAAATAGGCAACTATGGCTCTGAAAATTAATTGCTAAAACTTCAAGCAGAGCACAATGCACTGGATACCTCCTGGGTAGATCACATATAAGGAGCACATAAGGATACTAAGGAAGGAGGAAGAAGTAGACGTGTAAGTAATAATTTAGTTTTATCTGGAGTGTTTTAATATGAGCAAAAATTAATATAATGTGATATTTATTATCTTCCTTTATATAAAAGTCATTGACACTTTTATTATGCAGTGAGAGTCCAACTCTGTGACAAAGGTTATTTCTGTAGCATATCTTAAAATTTAGCCGCAGCGCGCATATCATGGCCTACCGATAGTGACAGGAGATCGAAAAAGAGAGCTCTTATAGTGCAGCATTGGCGGCTACTGGAGAGACGTGAGATATATGATAGTCGATAACATATAAAATATAGTGGGCGCCATAAGGCGCATAGGCGCTCGAAATCCGCAGTCAACATAAGGATTTCCACGACGGTAAGTGTCACATAAGGGGCAATCGTATAAGCGCAGGCGCACTATAGATACAAAGGAGGATAAACCCTCCAATAGAGGGTTGAAAAACGGGCCGGATCACTTGCCGGCTCGACCTCTGACTATCACCCTACTTTAGATGGGCGTGAATCTGAAAGTCAGGTATGAGTGAGTATTAAGCCCTAACTAGTAAGTTAGGTTTTCTAGGAGCTATGAGTTAAGATGACGTAAATAATCTATATCTAGTCTAGCAGACTAAGATTATCAGATTATCAAGTAGCGACTGAAAGCGCACTACACGTACCCTCCTGTTCATATTATTATTATTATATATATTAATATATATATTATTTTAATAATTATTAATATTATTTTATATTTATTATTTTAACGAAGCACTATTTGATTATTCTGATATTATATAATTTGTTATTTTGTTTATATGAATTTAATATATATATATATTAATTAAAAAACGTTCTTTTATTATTATTTGTTTTTAATAATATCCTATATATATAGCCCTTACTACGTAATCTTTACGTCACCTACTCATATTATTACTATACAATCTATCCTCTCATATGCGTCAGTCAACTCATTTGTACTTTTTTGACGTTATCGATTTACAATATTTTTACCTAGCCCCTAGTTACAGTCAAAATGCGACAACTATATATAGAGCTATATCTCAATTGATTGGACCTATATATATATTATATATATAATATATATATCAGCTTTGGTTCCGCGATATACCTGATATGGAAGAGATAGAAGAGACTAACTATCCTGTGCGGTAGAAACTTTGGAAGTACATAAAATGAGTTTAATATAGCATAAGATAATATATATAGGGGATAAGCTCTAGAAAAGGTTAATATGTTCAAGTTCACGAGTGTTAGTAATAGGGTAGTGGTTTTCTACCTACTATATACCTATACTACTATATATATATAATAATACCCTGAATATGAGTGGACAGTCACGATTAATTTATAATATATAGCGTCATTTAAACGGGCCTTTTATTGTGGTTGATTTCATGTATATAAAGTACGGATCAGTATAGTTTTTTATAGGCCATAAATAGCATTAGGTATTATATATATAATATAAGTTAGTTCATCTGGAGCGCGTTTGTGGAAGACTATTAGCACGGTTAATAGCCCTCTTTTCGGATGAGTGAGTCGCGAGGAACCACTGAAGAGAAGATTATATGGTATCGCTGAAACCTAGTGGAAGTCAAGCGTGAATCGTATAATGACCGCTGGGGATAGCGCCCAGCTCGAATCCCGTGTAAGATGCTGCAAGTCCTGACTATATCGACAGACGTAGTATTAATAGAGGAGGAGTCCCACAAACCACCTGAAGGGTGCACACAGCCCGATATTTGTATTTATTGCATTTTAATATTTATTACAAACGTCCGAAAGTAAGTTGATGCCCCTTGGTGGCGCTCCGGTACAGTGGGAATCACTTCCGTGGAGTGTTAGGTTCGGTTTTTTTTTAAGCATTTATCAGCGTTGAGTCGGTAATTAGCAAGCTCTGCACCCTAATACCGATGGCAAGAAGAGTTAGGTCTGTTGCGGAAGCGTCGATGGCCCGTCAAGGTAAACATCTCGTCGCAGACGAGATTACGTCAGTAGCGGCGAACAGGCGAACACCATTACACCCTCGGCCCCCTGTCCATGCACCACTATTATTATTATTATTATATTCTATTATATTATTATTATTATTAATTATTTATATTATTATTATATTATTATTATTACTTCTGACTTGTTTAAGGAATACCCTTCTAACGGACCTTCCGTCACCTTCTACAATTCTCCTCCGCGTCAGCCAGCCTTGCTTTGCGTTCGTTTCATTTTCCAAGCCCGGATTCAGCATGCGGACCCAAAAAAACTGCATTCATGTTGGCACCCTTTTCGAATGTACGAGCATTATCTGAGTATATGTAATCTTGGATGTTGTATGTATGGGATAGCTCGAAAGAGGTTTATAGGTGTAGTTTTGTCAAAGTCTGTAGGATGTATATAAGGTTGGTCACCCCCGAGGGTGGACCCCGATATTGCGCTTACGCCTTTGTTGCTTGATTTACTGACGATGAGTTTAGGCCTAAATAGCATTAGGGTCGAGCCACCTTGCGCGCGCTGCTCGCCGACGTCCTTACGGCCTCGCGCGAAGAGCGCGCCGCCGCGACCGCCGACACATACACATACACAATTTTATTATTATTCAATTATTCATCGAAGAAAAGTGATCCCCGAAAGGGGATCAACATTCTGAGTTGATTTTAAAAGCCCTTAGCTTTCGATTCAGTCTCTTGCACTGCCGTCACCACAGACCGCAACACCGCAGTAACCTCCGCACCCACTGTATGCAACTGCAAACAGCCAAGCTCCGTCTCAAAATGCAAGGAATAGAGGTATCCGCTTTCAAAAACTTGGCTATATGATTATTGTGGTGGTGATAACTGATCCCTGGTGAGTTGGGTGACCGTAAGGTCACCCCTAACGGGGGTGCGTACCCCCTTACGCCAAGGGTCAAATTCGTCCATAAAACCCTGTTGGCTTAACGTCATTGGACTAAAATTTGATGTGAGTTATATGATTGCGCAGTCTCGTCAGGAGAGATTACGTTTCTCTGCGGCCCCCCCCTCCTCCATAATGGGGGACGCTGCCCCCTTACAAAAATTAAAATATCGTAGAAGATTGAATGCTGCGGAGAAAGTATATAGCGGAGTCGGAGAGCGGGGAGTTGAGGTTGATTCAGGCTGTGCTGGAGAGTCCAGAGACCGTCCCTGAAAGGGGGGTCTCATCAGTATGAAAAAAGCAAGAAGAAATGCAATGGAAATGCAAAACAGAGGAAGAAGAAGAAAGAAAGGAAGATGGAGGAATGAGGAAGGAAGAAGAATGAGGAAGGAGGATCGGGAGTCATACCACAACCGAGCTGTAGCTGCTGCGGTGCAGATTTAATAAACATTCGTGATAACAACAATGGGTTTTGTGTTTTATATAATGTTATTGGATCCTGTAGATTTCGAAAATAAATGGTTTCAGAACCATCAAAAGAAGAATAAAAATAAAAAATAAATAAATACATTTCTACTTTTTGTTTATAACGTAAGAGAATTCACGCTGACATTACCCTAAAAGTCAGGTAAATCACTGAAAGTCGGGAACACCCTCCTCACTCCCTCAGCCCATCCCAGCCTACCTCGCCATCTAGTTGATCTAATTGTCATCTATATTTCACATTTCAGAGTATCATTTTGGATAAACATTAACAAAAACAATTTCTTTATAAAAGATCAGAACAATATATGCAGCACCGACTGGATATGCAAACAATAATATAAACAACTTAGCATCGATCTGAACAAGAATATAATCCACAATGACAAACCCAGCCCGTCTAAAACAGGAATAACGGTTAACATTAACGAAAGTTTCAATCACCTAACAACAAGTAACAAGTAAACTAAACATAGCAACCAAAAACGTAACTTATTCACACTTGGTCAAGCAATATCTCTACATAACAATGTTAATTTACCACTAACATGGTAATATTTAACAAAACTTTACCGATAACCATTGTATTATCATACAGACCAACGAAAGTATGCCTACGTAACAAAGTTTTGTCCTATTAATAGAGCTAACATGATGTAAACATGAACTAAGAATAAATATACAACGCAAACCTGATACAATCTTAAACAAGAATAAACCAAGAATATAACGGTTAAACCATCAACAAAGATCCCATTATCAACAGTAAAAGTAAACTAACAAGACTCCAAAACATATTTCCCATTCATAACTTTATAACCAAATCTCTAACATGACAATGTTAATTTTTACATTACACATAGTAAATATTTAACAAAAAATTTACATAACCTAACCTAACCACATAATACCTAAGGGTAAAGACAAACAAAGTAAAGTTTTACTCTCTGTAAAGCTAAACTATGAACATAACGTACTTAGCACCCAACAACCAGACGAATAAACAGCCTCCATCAGCAATGTAGTCAAAAAATCGAACATAAGAGGGAACTAAAACAAGTTTTGCAATTTTAATAACATATAATTTTCATTGAAAAACCGTTATATACATAGAAACATATAAATACATAAACATATAAGTTTATTTTAAATATTGTATTTCATCTGATCAGCGAACATAGGATTCAAGTTGGGTAAGCCATATATATCTTTCTAAAGATTCAACACCTTTGAAAGGATGTAAGTATAAATGCCTCAGCTGCATAATAAACCATTTTTCGGCCGTAATTTTGGATTTCAGCAGCACTATTCTCTCATAGCAAAGAGAAGTAAACTCATCCCATGCGATAGTTATTAGCGCATTCCTGGTATACTACATTATAGGGGAAACCATATGTTACGGTGTAATATGTCAATAGATTAACACCCAATGTGCTATATGTATTAAGTCCCCAAGTATGTCAACATCGTTTAGATGTGATTTAATTCGTTTTTTATTTTAAGCAAGTGCTGTTAAATATTTTCAGATAACTAATCTGTGAAACCCATACACGTACGCATGAAGGTCACGCACAACCGATGGGTTTCCAATAGTTGCGTACATCAATGGTTTTAAATGCCGTCACCATGATGAGAACGTCAACGTCTATTCTATTATCCACCTCTCACACGGTCACCTTCTGATAGATATTTCACTACTCGTGGATCCACCGGATAACACACACTTACCTCTAGCCATGAGATGCGATAATTCGATAATCTTGATGAATCCATCAGCAAACAAACGAATAAAGGTCTATTATTTGAAACCTCTGGTTGGAATACAAGCAATGATCGGTATCCATCCGGTTGACGATTAAATATAAACGACACATCGTTGGAAATAACGAAGCTCCTTGTGAAGGATATCAAAAACAGGTGTAGAGATGTGGGGGAGATGACATCGTACCAATAACAGCGAAAAATTGTCCTAGCTGACGGAATCGTATGCGTAACAACCCTTATACGGTAAAAAAGAGGCGAGTGGTGTCTGGTTCGGCGGAGTCTGTGGGGGTCCGGGGGCGGTGAGGTGGGGGGGTGTTGGACGGTGGCGGGTGGGGGGCGGGGAGGGCCGGGTGAATAAGGGGGGATTTCGTATTTGAGGCCCCGCACCCTGTGGTCCCGTCCCTTGTTTGTCGATGCGGAAGATTTCTATCGCCGCTTTCAAACCAATCAGAAAGAAAGTAAACAAGAATACAATGCACGAAAGAACCATATAGTTCAAAAGGGTATATATTATCGTTAGACAACAACAACAACAACAACACAACAACAACAACAACAACAACAACAAACAACAACAACAACAACAACAACAACAATAAACAGTAAAAAATAAAGTTCTTAATACCAACCAACGAATATATGCTAACGTAAGCATTAATAAACTGCTAACATTAAAGGCTAACATAGCATTACCAGAGCTAAGAATATAAGGCGCAATGACAAAACCTAACGCCCCCTTACGCCCGAATAAACTACAACATTAACAAACGTTCCATACTTTAACAAACAGTAAAGTAGCTAATACAGCGTACAAAAACGTAACCTAATTCACCTTTTTCAAGCATATCGCTAACATATCATTGTTTAATTTTCATTAACAACAACTGATTTACGTAGCATTTTAGAGTATCATTATTCGGATCAAACAATAAAAAAAATTAACCTAATTACTATACTAACCACCGAATATATGCTAACACAACAATGTTTTCACATTAATAAAGCTAAATAGCATCATATGAAACCTAAGAAAATAAGTTACAAACGCAAACTAACACAAACTAAGCACGAAATAAGGGTTAACATTAACAACGTTCCACCTTAACAACCGTAAAGTTGCTAGCATTGCATACAAACGGTAACCTATTCATACTTTTTCCACGCGTATCTCTAACATATTACAATTATCTTACATTGACACAGTCAACATTTAATCAAATAATAACGTTCATAACCATACCAACCATCACTAATACTACAGTAAAAGACGAATAAAGTAAAGTTTTTAGGCTTATCTCTTTTTTAGACTCCGCCTCTTTTCAGAAAATACCATGTCAAAAACATGAAAAATGATTTACTTCAGATTTGTTAATTTTAAATTAACATCGTAACATTTAACAAAAGTTTAGCATAAAGCTGTCTCTAATCACAATACTGACAAAGAATATAAAGCTGACGTAAACAAATTTTTACATCAAACTTCGTAACATTTAACAATAAAAATTCATCATAACCTCGGCTAATATCAAAATCCCCATCGAATAATTGCAAACATAAGCAAAGTTAACCAACCATAACAAAAAAATAACAAAATTTTATCCTGACACAGCATAAAAATTAAGTTCTTTGAATAAAATATTCAATTACAAATATAATATTTTACTGAATTTTTAAAAGCTAAATCAGTAAATCAGTAAATCAAACCTACCCTCCCCATGCAGTCCCCTACCCCTCCCACCCGGCTGTGATCTATTGAACTATTGATTCAGGTCAAATTTCGAGCATCATTTTGGATAACATAAACAATAAAAATAAGTTCTTTATATACTGACCTAAGAATATATGCTTACGCAACAAGTTTTAGCATCAATAAAGCTAACCTATATCATAACCGCCACTAGGAATATAATGTACAAATGCAAACCAAACATACCAACGTATGAATAATCAGCTAAGATCCGAAAATTTCCTACTTTTCAAAGGTAAAGTGGCCAACAGGTAATAGTTTACTGATATGTTCCCACTTTTTCGCTCAGTGATCAGGCAACAGGTAAAAGCCATATAATCTAACAAAATCCCTTAACAGTGACCAATCTACAAAGATCCACCATCTTAACTCATGAATTGGACAGACGTGCCTTCATCAAAATGTCCACTCGTTTCGAGTACAACATCATTTGACCTATGAAGATAAACAATAGACATTACAAAAATTCTAGGCAAACCTTAACATTACCTCAACAAAAAACTTAAACTAGGCTCACGTTTTCTAACATATCGTCGAGTTACCTCAGTAATATCTTACAAAAACTCATCAATTTCTCTAAACAAATCAGTGTTATTTCACATTGTCATAGTAATATTTTAACATAAACGTACCTAACTACGAATAAACAGTTTTCATTCAACCAAGAGTATCTAAACAACACATTACCTTCCGCGAGAGAAAACCCAGGGGGATGCGGCCCCATGAAAGGGTGTGAATCCTGGAGGGGGATCACCCGAAGGGTGTAAGCGGGCTTTGGAGGCTGAGGCCTTACCCTCCTTCGGAGGGGGTAAAGCCCCGCTTACACCCCTCGGGGTGATCCCCCCTCAGGATTCACACCCTTTCATTGGGGCGCATCCCCCTGGGTTTTCTCTGGGAAGGTAATGTGTGTTGCTTTAGAAACTCTTGGTTGATGAAAACTGTTATTCGTAAGTTAGGTACGTTTATGTTAAATATTACTATGACAATGTGGAAATAACCTTGATTTGTTGAGAAATAATGAGTTTTTGTAAGATATTTATGTGTTAACTGGAACGAATGAGTTGTTAGAAACGTGAGCCTAGTTAAGTTTTTGTTGAGTAAATGTTTAGGTTTGCCCTAGAAATTTTGCTAATGTCCTACGTTATTCATAGGTCAAATGATGTTGTACTCGAAACGAGTGCATTTTGATGAAGGCAGTGTCCAATTCATATGTTCCAAGATGGTGTATCTTGATAGATTGGTCCACTTTGTTAGGGATTTTTGTTAGATAATATGGCTTTTACCCTGTTGCTGATATGAGCGAAAAGTGGGAACATATCGAGTATTGTATGACTTTCTAGCTACTTTTAACCTTTGAAAAGTAGGGAATTTTCAGGATCTTAGCTGATTATTCATGACGTGAGGTATGTTAGGTTTGCAATTTGTACATTAGATATAGTTGTGGTTATAAGATTATGTTTAGCTTTATTTGATGCTAAAATTTGTTGCATAATCATATATTCATAAGTAGTCAGTATATAAAGAACTTATTTTTAATGTTATGTTTATCCAAATGATACACAAAATGATGACCTGAATCAATAGTTCAATAGATCACGAGCGGGTGGAGGGGTAGGGGACTGCTGAGATGGGTAGTTTGATTTACTGATATCACCCATTTACTGCTTTAAAATCAGTAAACTATTACGTTTTACTGTGATATTTTATTCAAAGAACTTATTTTATTGCTGTGTCAGGATAATTTTGTATTTTTTGGTTATGTTTGTTTAAACTTTTGTTTATGTTTGGCAATTATTCGATGGGATTATGATATTTAGACGAGGTTATGATGAATTTTTTTGTTAAAAGTTACGAAGTTGATGTAAAATATTTGTTACGTCAGCTTTATATTCTTTGTCAGTATGATGATTTAGACAGGTTTATGCTAAACTTTGTTAAATGTTACGATGTTATGTAAAAATAACAAATGTTTAAAGCCTAAAATCATTTTTCATGTTTTAAGTTGTATTTTCTTGAAGGAGGCGGAAGTCTAAAAAGTAGTATTAAGCCTAAAACTTTACTATTCGTCTTTACTCGTTTAGTATTATATGGTTAGGTAATGGTTATGACATATTATTTGAATTAATGTTACTGGGTCCAATGTAAGATTAAATGTTAATATGTTAGAGATACGCGTGGAAAAAGTATGAATAGGTTACGTTTTGTATGTAAAGTTAGTTACTTTACCGGGGTTAAGTGTGGAACTTTGTTAATGTTAACCCTTTATTCGTGCTTAAGTTGTGTTAGGTTTGTCGTTGTACATTATTTTCTTAGTTCATATGTGACACTGTTTAGCTTTATTTAATGTGAAAACGATTGGTTATGTTACATATATCCGGTGGTTATGTATATAAAGAGTCATTTTGTGCTATGGTTATCCGAAATGAACTCGAAATGCTACGTAATTCAATAGTGTTAATGTAAATTAACAATGATATGTTAGAAGATATGCTTGAAAAAAGTGGTAATAGGTTACGTTTTGTACGCTGTACTAGGTACTTAAGTGTTGTTAAGTATGGAACTTTTGTTAATGTTAGTAGCTTTATTCGGGGGTGAGGGGCGTTAGGTTTTGTCATTGCGCCTTATATTCTTAGTTCTGGTAATGCTATGTTAGCTTTATTAATGTGAAAACAATGTTACGTTAGCATATATTCGTTGGTTGGTATATAAAGAACTTATTTTTGTACTGTTATTGTTGTTGTTGTTGTTGTTGTTGTTGTTGTTGTTGTAGTTGTTGTTGTTGTTCCTTGTTGTTGTTGTTGGTTGTTGTTGTTGTTGTTGTTGTTGTTTGTTGTTGTTGTCGTTACCGAGAATATATACCCTTTTGAAACTAATATGGTTCGTTCGTTCGTTGTATTCTTGTTTACTTTCTCTGATTGGTTGAAAGAAAGAATCTCATTACCTATATGGGTTGTTTACGCATACGAATTCCGTCAGTAGTCCATTTTTTTCGCTGTACTGGTACGAGGACATCTCCTCGCATCTCTACCTAGCACCTGTTGTTAAATATCTTCAAAGAGCTTCGTTATTCCCAACGATGTTGCATTTATATTTAATCGTCCAACCGGATGGATACGATACATTGCTTGTATTCCAACCAGAGGTTCAATAATAGACCTTTTTCGTTTGTGCTGATGGTTCATCAAGATTATCGATATCGATCTGCATGGCTAGAGGATAAGGTATGTTACCGATGGATCGGACGAGTAGTGAAATATCTGATCAGAGGTGACCGTGTGAGAGGTGAATAATAGAATAGACGTTGCGTCTCATCATGTGACGGCATTAAAACCATTGAATTATCGCAACTATTGGAAACCCATCGATTGTGTGACCTTCATGCGTTCGTGTATAGGGTGTATAGGTTTAACAGTTCGAACATCTGAAAATATTACAGCATTGCTTTAAAAAAAACGAATTAACATCACATCTTAACGATGTTGAACATACTTGAGGACTTAATTGTCTTAATACATATATCATATGGTGTAATCTATGACATTTACACCGAAACATATGGTTTCCCCCTATATGCAGTATACAGGAAATGCGCTAATAAACGATCAGCATGGATGAGTTTTCTTCTCTCTTTCTGAAGAGAATGAGTGCTGCTTGATCAAAAAACGCCGAAAAAATAGTTTAGTGCAGCTGGAGGGCAATTTATACTTACATCCTTTCAGGATTTGAATCTTGTAGAGAGATATATAGGCTTACCCAACTTGAATCTATCGTTCGCAAATCAATGAAAACAATATTTAAAAATAAACTTATATTTTATGTATTTATATGTTTTATGTATTTATATAAAGCTTTTTCAATGAAAATTATATGTTAACAATACGAAAACTTTTTTAGTTTCCTCTCTATGTTCGATTTAATTGATACTACATGCTGATGGAGGCTGTTTATTCGTCTGGTTGTTGGTGCTAAGTACGTTATGTTCATAGTTTAGCTTTACAGAGAGTAAAAACTTTACTTGTTTGTCTTTACCATTAGGTATTATGATAATTACACAGTTATGGTAAATTTTTGTAAACTATTACCGTGTTAATGTAAAAATTTAACATGTATGTTAGAGATTTTGGTTGATAAAGTATGAATGGAATATGTTTTGGGAGTTCTTGGTTAGTTCTTTATTAGTGATAATGGGGATCTTTGTTGATTTAACCGTTTATTCTTGTTTTATTCTTGTTAAGAATGTATCAGGTTTGGTCGTTGGTAATAATTAATATTCTTAGTTCATTTACATCATGTAGCTCTATTAAATAGGAAACTTTGTTACGTTAGCATTACATTCGTTGTCAGTATGATAATTAACACATGGTTATGGTAACATGTTTTGTTAAATATTACCATGTAGTGTAAATTAACATTGTTATTTTAGAGATATGCTTGACCAAAGTGTGAATAAGTTACGTTTTTGGTTGCTATGTTAGTACTTACTGTTGTTAGGTGTGAAACATTTGTTAATGTTAACCGTTTATTCCTGTTTAAGACGGGCTGGGTTTGTCATTGTGGATTATATTCATAGTTCAGATGATGCTAAGTATGTTTTATTATTGTGAAAACTTTGTTACGTCAGCATATATTGTCTGACTTTGTATAAGGAACTTGATTTTTATGTTATTTTATTTCAAAATGAATACTCGAAATGTGATTGAATCAATAGATCAATAGATGGGAGTAGGTGAAGGATGGGTGTAGGCTGGGAGGAGGGTTGTTTGATTTAGTGATTTACTGATTTAGGGTATGTAAAAACGTGAATTTTTACGTTATAAACAAAAAGAATAGGAAATTTTATTTATTTATTTTTTATTTTTATTTTCTTGATGGTTCTGAAACCATTATTTTCGAAATCTACAGATCCAATAACATATATAAACACAACAACATTGTTGTTATACGAATGTTTATTAACTCAGCACCGCAGCAGCTCCAGCTCCGGTGCTGGTACTGACTCCGACTCCTCCTTCCTCATTCTTCTTCCTTCCTCATTCCTCCTTCTTCCTTTCTTCTTCTTCTTCCTCTGTTTTGGATTCCATGCATTTCTTCTTCTTTTTTCAATGGAGACCCCCCTCAAGGGTGTCCTCAAACTCAGCAAGCTGAATCCAACTCCAACTCCGTCTCCGACTCCGAATCCTCCATCCTTTCTCCGAGTTTCAATCTTCTACGATCATTTTAATTTTTTAAGGGGGCAGCGTCCCCCATTATGGATGGGGGCGCAGAGTTACGTAATCTCGTCTCCGACGAGATTGCGTCATCATATAACTCACATCCAAATTTTAGTCCAATACGTTAAGCCTAACAGGGTTTTCAGGACGAATTTGACCTTGGCGCTAAGGGGGTAGCACCCCCTTAGGGGTGACCTACGGTCACCAAAACTCACCAGGGATCAGTTTATCACACACAATAATCATATACCAAGTTTGAAAGCGATACCTCTATTCCTTCATATTTGAGACGGAGCTGTGCAGTACAGTGCGGTGCGGTACGGTGCGGTGCGGTGTGAGGCAGTGCAGAGGCTGAATCGAAGCTGAAATGCTTAAAAACAACTCAGAAGTGATCCCCTTCGGGGATCACTTCTTCGATGTAATAATAATAATAATAATAATGTGTATAGTGTAATGGTGTAATGTTGCGCGCGCGCGCTCTCGCGCACTGACGTAATCTCGTCTGCGACGAGATTACGTCATCAAGCTCGAACCTAATGCTATTTAGGCCTAAACTCATCCGCTCAGATCAACCAACAAAGGCGTAAGCGCAATATCGGCGTCCACCCTCGGGGGTGACCACCCTCTATATACATCCTACAGACTTGAAATTTACCCTGTTTCGAGCTTATCCCATGCATACATTATATTCCAAGTTTAAAGCAAATGTCTCTATTCCTTCATATCGAAAAGGGTGCCAACATGAATGCAGTGTCGCATGCTGAATCGGGCTGGAAAATTGAAATCGAACGCAAAGCAAGGCGCTGAGCGCAGGAGAGATGTAAGAAAGGGGACGAAAGGATCGTAGAAGGGGTATTAAGAACAACTCAGCAAGTTAACAATAATGAGAGAGGAGTGACGATGAAGTCGATGAGGATGAATAATAACTAATAATAATAGATGAATAATAATAATGATAAATAATAATGAAGTAATTGAATAATAATCACCTCCATCAATCAATCACGAGATGGCCGAGATTAGAGGAGAGGTAGAAATCCACGGGGGCGTGGACGCCTACTCTCGCCGGGGGTTCGGCGCGGATGGCCCGCCGTACTTCCGCAGCAACGTGTGCAGATCCGGGGGGGTCTCGATCATCGTCTTTGGGTTTTGTCTAGACTTGCCAAGCATTACACCCGCCGGGTCACATCCCTTCTTCGCACGCTTCGCATACTTACTATATTCTCTTCAGTTCAACGGCGCTTCAGGTTTTACTCATTTCTCTTTTTTTTCTATCTTTTTTCTATTACCCTTCTTTCTTGGCTTCTGATGTTTTTGGTGTTTGTCTCAGATCATCTGCCCACAAGGGGTGCGTAAGTTTTTTCTTCATCTATTTTAATATTTCTTGTTTTGCGCGGCACTTCCGTCGGGGGATCCCCCCTGCGAGAGACAGCCGCAGACGGGAAAGGGAACATCGTGAAGGCGAGCGGAGTTGTCTCCATGTGAGAGAGAGCCCTGTGGTGCAGACCGAAGATACTTCGTATGGCTCTTCATTTAATCGAAAAGCTGGTAGATGCGATACGATGGTCAGATACTTCTACTTTATATAATATATATCATATATAATATATATAGTTATATATGTATGTGATATATGATAATATATATATATATTATTATACTTATATATTAATATATATATATAATATATATATATATATATATATAATATAATATAAATAATTTTTTTATTATATAATTATTATATATATATTTATATATATATAACGAAAACTTCTGCTCTGCAATTACCCTTATTTATCTTGGAAGGTTAAAATTTTTAATTTTTCACCGTCGTTTTGAAGTATAAGCTATGTTTATTTATGCTGTCTTTATACTGCATAAGATTGACTCTAAAGCCTGACATAGGCTACCATAATTTTTTACCTAATAAATTATTTATGATTCACTATACAAGGTAACACACTTAATTAATAAAAATGTTACATATTAAAATTAAAATTTCCATAAAGCAGCAAGCACCTTCACTGCGTCTATTCAAAATTAACTCCACGCAAAATATATGGTAAACTTTATGTTCAGCTCTGTCCACAGGTAAGTAATAATATCGTACATTGATAGATAGATAATAGATAGTAAGATAGATAGTAGAGGAGAGATTAGAGAGAAGAGAGAGAGAGAGGAGAGAGAGAGCAGAGAGAGAGTCAGAGAGGAGAGTAGATTATAATGTAGCGACAGAGCGACAGAGAGTTTAGATGGTCAATAATCTTTTTTTCAAATTAGTTCGTACGATGTCCTATTAATGATATAAAGTTTCGTAAACTCAGCGATTTGCTTATTATTTCGCTCAACAGCAAGGTATGACGCTTGGCTTTTTCCAATATATTTTATATGAAATATGAAGATCTACCCGTACGCCCACCGTTTTGCAATTTAAAACCAAGGAGGAAAAAAAATTTCCAATGACGCTAATGTAGTTATAATTGTTATTACTACGAGTAGTTGATTTTCTTTATCTATTTATAGATCAGTTTCCTTTTTGTACTTTCAGAAAAATTCTAATAATTTTATTTTACTTTACCATTAAATTATTTTAATTAAAAAGACTAAAATATATGGGTAGGAGCTACCTACCCTGCCTACCCTATGTATACGCCCCTGATATATAAAATATTATTGTATTATATATATAATGATTATAATTATATATATATGTAGTATATATATATTATATATATATTATATATAGGTTATATTATATTATGAGTATATATATATATATAATATATATATATATATATATATATATATATATATAAATATATATTATATATATATATTGAGTTATATATTATATATATGTATATAAGTATATATATATATGATATTATATATTAGTATAATATTAAATTGTATTATAAATTATATATATATTATATATTATATTATATATCTATATATATATATATATCTATATATATATATAATATTATATATTTTATTATATATTATTATATATATTTATTATATATTATATATACTTAATATATATATATATATATATATAAAATATATATATCAATATGAAATATATATATATAGTAGTTATTTTTGGGAGGTTTGTTTTTTTGTTCTTATATTCATTATTATTTATTATATATATATATTATTTATATATATATATAATTAATTGATATATATATATTATATATAGTTATCTACTCCTTGTATATGTACTTATAATGGATTCTTTATACTAATATAATTATATTTTATATTAGTGTTATAATTAATATATTATATATATATATATATTATTATATATAGTATATTTATGTATATATATATATATATATTAGCTTAATTGTCCATATAGCGCGTCAACAATATTCCGTTCAAAAATTGACAATATATAATTTTAATTTCAATTTCGACTTTATACCTAATGCCTTGTTTTTTATTTAACTTTCGTTTCAATACTAACCAATACTAATTTTAATAATTTGTTAGTATAACTATCTCCGTTAAGTCATATATATATCTATATTATATATATATATTACTATTATATACATCTTAATTCTGGTATTTATTCATATATATTAAATATCTATCTTATATTTATATTATATTTAATATCTATATTTTACTATATTTCATTATATATAATATTCTATATCTATTATTCTATTTTATAGATAGTATCGTATTTAGTGCGGTGATTATAGGGGCGGGTGTAGTATATAGGTATGTCGACTTCAGGTGACTATACGTTGTTTACGTTGATTGCTAGTTGTTTGAGTAGTTGTTCTTATGTGGTATTTGTTATTATTATTTCGTTTTAATATTATTTTTAGTATATCAAGTAACGTTGTATTAATATTAGGTGTATTTATATAGTATGACGTATGTGTTTAGTAGAGGCCGTAGGTACTCGGATAATATAATATATTGTGATATATTATATATAATTATTATTTCTTAATATATTTATATATATTATATATTATATATATTATAATACTATATATTATATGATTCTATTGGATTTTTCAGTAGTAGTTAGTATTAGTATTTTAATTATTAAGATTAGAAATGTGGATATATATTAATATCTATAGTATATATTTGATTGCGGTAATTTATGTGAGTTATAATTATTTAGCGTACAAATTCAAGAGAATGAGTTTTGTTGCCGAGGTATATTGATAGTTCAGCTCCTAACCTGGGCTTGCATTATACTTCCCGGTATTAGTACATTGGAATCTCCTTATCATTTATGGTCCTGAGTTTCAACTACTGCGGATCAGAAAGTTTTACTAGCTGAATTTTTTTGGTGAATTTGTAGTACGGTACTTTATATTCGAACTTATGTTATCGGAGTTTTCCCCAATATCCCCGGGTAGGGTTTTTATGAGAATTGACTAATAAGGCGTCAATTGGTTATGCTAAAAGACACACAAACCGAGGTATGATAAATTGTTGTAATATATAGGTATGGAGGAGTAGATAGTGGAAGGAGGTGCGTATTGGTATGGTTGATCTAGACTCCAACACCACACAAAAGCATTCCCATTGAGATTGGAAACGAATGAAACGTGGAGCTACGCTAGTGGAGGGCGAACTTGACCCAGTAAGCCCGAGGAAGAATCTGACTCAAGCGCGTTTTCTCAGACTGGTTGAGTCAATGATTTTAATGAAATTATGAGTTAAATAAGTACCGCGAATAAGAGTATATTCTCTTAAGTATTGTAACTCTTCTAGAGATGTGATTTCTGACGTCTTTATTTTTATTTCTTTTTTATTTTATTTATTCGTTCAATTTAGTTTAATTATTAAATTATTTTGATTACGTTTCTCTTTGGGTAAT
>JABUQX010037530.1:0-2500 GCA_015478945.1 Trachelipus rathkii | reverse complement strand
ACGACTCCGTCGATTTACCTATTAAGCTACGTTAGTGACAGCAAGCAAAAAGAGTTGTAATATAAGTTTATATTAAACAAAGGTAACCTCGATAATATAATATAATATAATATAATATAATATAATATAATATAATATAATATAATATAATATATAATATAATACAAATCTATAATATAAAACTAGCATTTGATATACGAGACCATTGGAAACTAGAAATTTGTCACTATTGCAATTATCTATTCTATATATTAAACTCGCCATTTTTTGTTCCACATTTTCACGACCCTTTTGCGCCTAGAATAATAAAAAAGTAAACACCAATGAGAAAAAATATATACAATTAACTAATTTTGACATTCACAACTAAATTAACAATTTTTAAAAAATTTAAGCTATTATTATTTATCTTTTCTTTTACTATTTATTTTAAAACTATTTTTATGAGCCGATCTTTCCAACTTTTGCCCACCTCAAAGACTTAATGAGTCGGACTCGCCCACCGCCTAATAGGCAAGCCTGAACGATCGCGTTCAGGCGGAATGCAGCGACGCTGCTTGTTTATGTTAATACCTATGTAAAGTCAGGAGACATTGCCAATTCACCAATCAGCTACTGATATATAAACACATTAATAAACAGAATTTTACCTAATTTGATGGATTAATTTAAACCTTTAGTAGCATATCAAACACATCGATTTTATAAATACAATTTAATCCAAACCATGTAACGCCTTATATATATATATATATATATATATATATATATATTTTATATATTAATACTTTTATATATAGATATATATTATATATATATATATATTATAATATAACACACATATATTTATTATAAATATTTTTTTCCCAACACTCGATCCCTGGAGATATATATATATATATATATATATATATATATATATATATATATTATATATATAATATAATATATATATATATATTATATATTTCTTACTTTAAGGACTTAATAATTAAAACTTTAAAAGTTGAATAAAAGGTTTCCCAAATTTCGGGAGCAAGATCACCAAACTACGCCCACTCCCCTACCCACCCTAAGCCTGTGTTCTCTGCTACTACTAGCCGTGACCTAAACTGGAACATTCTATACAACGTGTTTGTTAGGTTACTGGAAGGTTAAATTACCGAATCAAATTAGGTAAATTCTGTTCATTAATTTGTATATTCTGTATTTATCAATCGCTGGGGGTTAAATTGGCAATGTCTGTGACTGTATACCTGAGGTTTGAATAAAATTAAGAATATTTTTGTTGTTTCCCTCCAAAATATATGAGATAACTGTCAAAGCATTTATTTTACGTAAGGTTCTTTTTATTAGACCTAGAACTGGTTAGGTCAGGCTTTTTTTTTTCTTTTTTACCCCAAAACGTATCCAAAATAAAATTCTCATATTTCATGAGTTTGGATTTTGATCGAATTTGTTTAGTGAAATAAATGAAAAGGATTCATTTAAAAATGTTTCTTTTTAATTATTCCAAAAAAATGAGTCACTCGTATTCTTATGAATAAAATCTCTTCAACAAGTTTTCATTTATCCTTGCAAAAATAGATTTCTTTGCTTATAAGTTTGTCTAGCAAGATGTGCAAAAGATGAATCAAAATATAATAAAATATAAAATAATTTTACAATAAAATTTAATTATCACAAAATAAAACACTTTTTAAATTTCAAATTATATCACAATCACATTCCTAAAGTCACTTCTTCTTTATTAATTCAATTTAAATTCTTCAAAGTCAGTTTCGTGGAAATAGAATAATACTAAAATATAACGCTGCACTGCTGCAACTGTTGTTTAAGGAAATTTTCAAAAATAAGAAAGATATGTAAATTATAGTTATTCATATCTAATATACTCGGCTCAATGGAATATAAAGAAAAATTAATTTTTAGGGCTTAGATAGGATTTTATTACGACTAATTTTATTAATACTGATAAATAAAAATTAGACTATTATTATCTACCTGGGAATTAAATTATTAATTTTTTATATACTTTATAACATATCACAATATTCTACATTTAATAATTTATAATATATATTATTAACTCATATACATGAACTATCTTTTCACATTTTTATTAATATTACCAACATCAAGGTAAGTATAAAAATTTTATATATTTAATAACTAGATTTTTTCTTTTTTTACAAATAAATAAACTTTTATTCCATCAACAGCATAAAAGAATAATTATTAAATTGATTGAAAATGAAAACCATAAAACATGTTAAAACACATTACGAAAAGTTTAAATACACGTAAAACACGTTATAAACATTTAGAAAGTAATAACCAAATTTTTAATGAATGCAAAATGTATCGTAAAAAATAAATTTCAATTTCCAGCTTTATAGCATATGATAAAAAGAATTGAAAAAAGATTTTAATCTTTTAAACATTTGAAGTCATTATTCTATCATAATTTTATTATATTTTGTGTGTTTGTGTGTAGGTT
>JABUQX010037529.1:37500-77975 GCA_015478945.1 Trachelipus rathkii | reverse complement strand
TTAATATCATCTCCTAATACCATTACTTCGTGGTTCTTGACATCATCCAGACACGATGGTACACTTTTACATATCTTAAACATCTCTTTTTATTAGTATATAAATCGTTCATTGATTTCTCCACATAGACTTCCTTATATATATATATATATATATATATATATATTATATATATATATATATATATATATATATATATATATATATTTTATATATATTATATTATTAATATTAATTGTAAGGCTATTTATTATATAGTCTTTTGTTAATATGGTGTTAGTGTTATTTAGTAGTCACGTTTCTCTTATTAACGGTTTTTACTATACTATTACTTATTATACTCGCAAGGCAAATCTTAATCTCATCAGCCGTCAATCATAATGGTTAAATTCTCTATATCATTTTTTTAGGAAATGTGCATTTGTTCAGGTTTTTTTTTGTTCGTTGTCATTTTACCTTACCTAACTTTGGAGGAAAGTGTATTTAAAAACAATGGTAACTACACGGTTCTATTGACCAGTGGTATTGGAATTAAAATGGCATAATAGACAACTAACCAAATTATTCGGGTTTTCAAAATCCGCAACAGTACGTTTCATAGGAAACAAGATGGCAAGCACCAACTTCAACTAATCTCTGATTTAACAATACCACTCATGCCTTAAGTTTGTCGTTGCAAAGACTGTCACAAATTATGGAATAGGGGCCACTCGTCAGAGAGAGGAACGTGCCATTTTGGTATGTTTATCACACTGCGTGAACAGCAGGTCATTCATCAAGAGACAGGTGGCTCAGCAACTCGGGGTAACTTTCCAATGCTGTTTGGTCAGGCGATTCGAATCTCTTTGTCGTTCAGGGAGACTTGTTGCAGCACCGTTAGACCGAACAGTGGTCAGGTCGCCCGAAGGGCCGACGACGTCCGCAGAGGATGACAGCTTCCCTTCCGTTCTTGTGTCAGTGCTCGTAATCATATTCCCAAACAATGCGGTGCAGCGCTACAACACCATAGCTCGTGAGGGTCAGACATTGTGCCCATTTTCTACGTACAATGAGAAACGGACAGAAATTAGAACGTGGGAGTAGCCCGTATTCCAAGGTCTGTATCGGCCCTCAACCTAAATCAGAGAGCATCGGGTTGCGATTTCAATTTTTCAACAACCGCGTATGGAGATTGGACCACTCATTTAAATATGTAGTTCGAAGGCTTCCATGTTATCATGGAACGCAGATAAGACGTCACCGGCCTGAACTTTGGAAGACGTGCTAGCCGTTAGCACTTTTTTGCGAGCTACTATCTCTCCAAGGCATTACCTATTTGGAGGGTGACTCTGTGATTGGTCGTGGGAAGGCATTTGGTTTGGGTGCTCGCACGTTTGTCAGTTGCATATCGTTGACGAGTAACTGCTTTACGGCTGAAAGGTATGGAAGGAAAACATCCTTTCAAGAGTATATAGTCTTAATCGCGTCTTGCATTGGCGTCCCATTTTTTTGTTACTCTTTCTCACTTAACAACATTGCCACACTCAGCACACTGCATCCATATGGTTCGTCTAAATCGGTAACATTAACCAATTTTCAGGTAGGGATTTCGGATTCAAAACTTGCTAGGCAACATTCTTTTTGAGAGGCAGCCGCGGACATGAATCATAATTGAACCATGTTCTGGATTCTTGTGGTAGGTCGCGTGTTTTTCGACGCCGTGAAATCATGCTCCGTCAACAAGTCAGTTGGAGGCTGTCAAAACTGCTTTGACAATTCGCAGGAGTACCATCTCCCAGATCAATTTCATCAATGCGAATCGCTTTGGAGATGTTGGAGGACCAGTTTTAAGGGTGTACAACCCATTTATAGACACCTTTATGCTGCATTTCACATTGTACTTTGTAGAATATTGTTGTTGAATTATTTTTACATCATATTTCTATTTTTTACTTTTTTTCTGTTGTTCTTTATTATCTCCAGGTTTCAGGTTCTATTTAGGTCACATGTCGTTACATATCGTGGTTAATACATTTTATATCAACCTGGGTCAACACTGCTCTCCGCAGTTAGGCTATTGAGCCAAATAACCACTAACCCTATATTTCCCAATATGCGAATTAAGAGTTTAAATCTATATTTTCTACGGTGATGCTTATTTGCCCTGGCTGAGTTCATTTATATATATATATTTATATTTTATATATCATATATACCTATTATATTTATGTACATATCTTCGGTACCCATATCATATATATTATACTAGGTGGATATAGTGGAGGTATATATATAGTATAGGATATATATATATATATTCATGGTATATACTATTTATTACTATGATTATACTCTAGTTACACTCAGTATAGATATTATTTTATATATATATCTATAATAATAACTATAATTCTACCTTATATATATACTAGTTTATATTATTATCATATCGCACGTGCACTTCGATTAACCAGATCATACACCGCACAGTTGATCCTGTGTGAGGCTCAATTTCTTTGCGTTCGTATCACCCACTAAGTATAGTTCACTTGGCGTCACACGATTTCCACTGCAGGTGTACCGCGTACCCCACCTTTGAGAGAAACCAACTTGATCTATTGCCACTCGCGGAGATGACTGACCCAAGATGATGATTTAATAAAATATTCAATCCTATTATTTATAATTCAGTATTGAATTTTCACTATTTTTCTCATTTTATATTATATTCATATTTACTATATATTTATAATATTATATATAATATATAGATTATATTATCTTTATATATATATATATATATATATATATAATATTTATATAATATACTATATATATATACTATTTATTTCTACATTATTCAAACTTTTGAAATGATGTAGTATACGATATATATATAATCACCGCTTATGAGTTACTATATATATTATTCCACTATCTATTCTGTATGGTTTATCCTAACAAGACGAGCCACAAACTATACCTCGATTCGGCTCATATTCTCAAATACTAGAAGATTCTACAGGGAAGAATACATTGTGGAATTCGCTGGTATTAATATGTTATTTGCGGAAACTGTAAAAAAAAAAAAAAAAAAAAAAAAAAAAAAAAAAAATCATATCTCAAACTACACAATAGCTACAGAGAAAGGAATACATGGTGCGAATTCTCTTGTAAAATGTAAGGTGTAAAATGTAAAAAAAAAATGTATATCAATAACAATAAATATAATAAATATTTACCTATTTTTTTTTATAAGGTAGGGTACATAGTATATATATACTTATATTATACTAATAATAGGTATATATATATACTATATATACTAACATATATACTACTACTATACCTTGTAACTATTACTATAACTTTTTAATATATTAATACTTACTATCACCTATATATATTATATCCTCTCTCTTATATATTTATATATCTTTACTACATATATAAATATATCTCATTATTATTTTACCGGCACTTGGTTTTATTTATATCACCGACTCATATTTATTTGTAAAGGCATTACACGGCAATGTAGGGGGCTGCGAGCCGACGGGGAACACAAGGGTTGACGTTTTCCATACCCCGTAGGGGAGGAGCGGAGGAACCCCACGACACCCAATACTAAAGAGGCGCCGGGGGTTCCGGAGACCATCCTCGGAGGGGGGATTAGTCCTACCTCGTAGTTCCGGATAGGTCTCGACGTAGACCCCGACTACTGCCTCCTGGGTGCGTCGTATATTACCTTGGGTTATTTTCCTTTACGTTATAATAAACAGTATAATAATAGAAAGTCTATTCTAATTTATAACGAATAACATAATAAGGTGCTCTAAATAGGAGTCTCTCTTTTAATCACCATTTTTTATTACTTCTTTTATAAACTATCTATCAATTAATTTATTTTTCTTTTTATATTTTTTTACTCATTTTCACAATATTTACAATATTTTATCCAGGATTCCAAATGTATTCCTTTTCGTCTCGTAGGTATTGTAGTTTTTGAGAATTTTTTTCCCAACTCAACATGTTACGAGGATTCCAACAATGTATTCCTTTTCCCTGTAGTATTTAGTTTTGATGATTTGGGCATTATGGAATTGAGACTATTGGTTGGTTTTAACTGCATTATATTTCTATCCATAATATTGATCTATATTATAATATATAATAATATATATTATATATATAATATATATTATATATATCGATATTTTATATATATCAGTCTTAACAGGTTACATTATGTTTATATATATATTATAATTATATATTCTTTTCTATATTATATAACTTATATTATAATTATATATTATTAATTGCTCTTTGATAATATGTGTATATCGAATGAATTAATATAATATAACATGCCCAGGTAATCTCCAAAATATGTCGGATCAATTGCGAGCACATTATCATTATTAATTAAATATATTCCACAATCTCTCAACACAAATCAAATTGCGCGAAAAAATGTATAATACATATAACAATTTGACAGAAGTTATTGGCATCTATATTTTTGTTACGCTGAGCCCCTATTTGAATAATGAAAACGCTTAAATACTATTAAAATAGATATGGGCAAAAATTTAAGTTTTCTGTGTATAATAAATTTATAGTATTTAATGGGAAACTACTTTTGAAAAAACGCTGTTATTAATTATTATTATAATAATTATTATTATTATTATTATTATTATTATTATTAATTATTATTACTTATTTTATTTTAATTATAATTTTATTTATTACTATTACTATAGTTTATTATATTATTATATTATATTATATGGTTTAATATTTATATTGTCTATCGGTATTGGTATATATTTTATATGTTATATATCGTATATGTATTTATTTATTATTTTAGTAGTTTCATATAGTGAGATTTTGAATATAGGTATATTGCTTATACGTTCTTTATACGGATATTTATATAATATATAGATCTATTGATTTCTATCTTGGTGAATCTATGCTTTTTTAGTTGATATCAGGATCGAGTATATTTTTGTATTGAACATATTACTTACAAAACCTTTTCTATTTATTTTTAATTTTTTATTTTTGTTTGAAATGAATTATTTTTTTTAAGCCCAAATTTTTAATTCATTTTTATGAACAAGTTATTTGCGTTTTACAACCCATAAAGCAGTAAATCAGTTAAATCAAACCACCCTCCCTCCCCCCTCCTCCCACCATCCTAAGATTTATGAATTTAAGTCATATTTCGAGTATCAATGAGGGGGGAAAATAAACATAACATAAATAAAGTTCTTTAATACAACTGAAACGAATATATGCTGGTAACAAAGGTTTCACATAATAAGCTTACATAGCATCACTGAACTAAGAATATAACATTGCATACAAAAGACAAACCTAACACCTTAAGCAAGAATAAACTGGCCTAACATTAACAAACGGACTCCATACGCTTAACAAACAGTATAAGTAATCTATATCATAGCATACCACACAAACGTAACCTGATTCATCACTTTGGTCAAGTTTTGCAATATATCTCTAACATTCAAAATGTAATATTTACATTACAGGTAAATTATTTAACAAAAATTTTTATAATATACCTTTGTCTAATTTATCTATTACGATCTTCTAACGTATATAATATGCTAAACGTTTAAACAAAGTTTTTACCGATTACTCTCTTCGGACGTTCGGACTCTACAACAGCAGCACGAATACAATCTATCAGATCATCACGGCGACGATCGAATCCAATCTCATCAAGTTGGATCCCAATGCGCCCACCTCCCTTAGATAAAATATGCCCGCTAAGTGTAATCATTTTGTCTGTTTGTTATTATATTTTTATACTTTTTTATTTTTTTTTGGGTTTTGTTTTTGTTTTCTTGGGTATTAGCTATTTTTCGTGCTGATGTTTATTGCGCTTGATATTGGCTATGTTTTTTATCCTTTGTTACCTAAAGCAGTAGAGTCCAGGAGAATCAAAACCACTGAGGCACCGCCACATCCCTTCACTGCTCGCGCTTCATCACCTGCTCTCATGATCAATTGATTCAAGTCACCGATTTTGAGTATCTTATTTCGGATAAACTTTTTATGCTAAAAATTAAGTTTCTTTATATACTTAACCTTAATCTTTGATATATATTGCTTGGAAGTATACATATAGTTTTCACATCTAACTAAAGCTAACATTATGCATGAAACTGAAACTAAAGAATATAATGTACATATCTTTTCACGACAAAATTCCTTACACATCGAATAGGGATAACTACTAACATTAACAAAGTTTTATTTCTTATACAACTAAGTAACCTAACACAGCACAGGCTTTTGTAGTCCATTGGGCTGATTTTGTCTAAAGTAACTTTATTCACTCCTTTTTCATCTATATTCTTCTAACTATTCAAAGTGGCTATTTTTTATGACTTAACGATGGAAATATTTACCAAAATTACATGCATAAACCTTGTCTAATTATCTCATAGGGGCTGTATCTGCATACGAAATATTTTTTTCATTTCATATTGTTTTTTTACATAACATTAGTATATTTTAAACAAAATTCCATTATAACCTTACCTAACTATCATAATTTCCCACGAATACTTGCAGAAACATAACAAAGTTTATCCAAAAATAAATAAAAATAACAAGTATAATCCAAAGATGTCAGGAAAATAAAGCGTCTTCCTTTGGTAATTATTATTACAATATGAAGTGTAATAAGTATTCACTTGATTATTAAGACAGTAAATGGTCATATAAACTAGTGGAAATCAGAAACTTCCTCTGCCCTTATGCAACTCTTTTCCTCCTCTTGCCCTTGCCCACGCAATCCCTCTCCATGCCAATCGTATATGATAGGCCCATTTTTGAGTGGTCAGTCAAATTATATTTCGAGTAGACTTTTTGGATAAACATAACAATTAAAATTATTGTGATTAGATTAAAAAGATGCTTCAAATGTAAACAATTAAAAAAACGCATATGGAGTCTGCAAATATATGTTTTTAACAAAGTTTTTAACACAATTTCAAGCTAACCATATCATTAACCCTTGACCCAGAGGCACATGTATTAGATATTAATAAATGTATGACATGTATTATTTTTTTTCGATCTAGAATTCCTTTATTTCACATCTGGGACCATTTTGGTTATTCGCACGAATAACGCCCATTAACGATTCATATTATACAAAGTAAAGATACTATTGACCAGTACGAATTGTACTCCTATGGCTACACCGTTGCTTTTCAACTGTATCTGAACTAGATACATATTTTGGTTATTATCGTATGGTTTGGATTTTACGTTGTCTTGTTAACCATCGTTATACTTCCTTAAGTTATTTTAAAAGGAATTGTCATATATATCTGAGTAACGCATTTTTTACTGGGTTTTTAGTTCAAAATTATCATACAGACCAACGAATTATGCCCTAGGTTAACAAATGTTTTCACAAATTCGGATATAAGATTGCTTTTCAATTTGATTTTGTTGTGAAGACTTTAAAGTATAATAGTCAGAACAATCGACAAACTAACATAAGACCTCACGTTAGTCTGTTATATTTATGAGTCTAGTAATATCATTTCAGCTATATGTCCCGATTAGCTTTTTCCTGTGATTCAATAGGTTCAGATTGGTTGTGACTGGGGAACAGACGTGGGTTTTTTTTTTACGAACACTCATGTATTGTCCTCTTTTCTCCTGCTTTTCTATATATCTTATGTTTTTCCAACTATAAGGTCTAAGTAATTAGACGGCTGAAGCAGTATTACTTTTGTTGGTTTTTGAATTTTTTCATAGATCTTGTTTTCTTACTACATTTTAAGTTTTGCATTCGACAGGAGGTCTCGCTCATATTATAACTGAGTTGTATTTTTCTCCTATCACTAATTTATCTCTTACATATTATGATATCCTTCTATGAATTGGAGTACTGGAGCCTTTCTTTCCAAGGTTCTAAAGTCGTCATCTCATATTGCAATATATACATGCATATTTTGTATACTTAGAGATAACGTAGACACTAGCAATCTCGGGCATGGACTTTAACACTCTACTCAGCAAAGGAGAGACTTTGAACAGAGTTCTCTTAAGCTCCACTGGTTTCTCACACATCATCACCGGTTTAGTTTAGTTTCTACAGTAATATCTCTTATCACGTGGTAAACTTATATTTCTCATCAGGGTGCAAATCCAGTGCTTACTTTGTCAGCATTGGTCCGGTATTATCAGTGATTGATTTATTTTTAACCAATACTGTAACCGAAATTAAACATAGCCCTGTTACTATTTCGGTTCTAACACTTCACATATTAAAAACCTCTAATATGAAACTCTTACAATAGAAGTATCCTAAATGCACATTTGGAAGTACGAATAAGACATTAACATTTGAACCTATGAATAGTTCTCAACCTACCTCTGGTAATACAATTATTATTTAGCACTTGTGCAATAAACTGTCATATGTGCGGGCTGTGAGACATTCCGCGGTTTTTTTCAATCAATATCAATGTTGGAAGCAGCTAAAGCAGTTTATCTAACAAAATTTCTTAAAAGAAGCTACGCCACCAGGTGACCGTTGCAGTCAACTCTCGACTATCATTTTGTCATTTTGCAGACCTCGGGTACGGGATTCCGCTTCCCTTGCACTTTCTCGATTTCCGACTCTGCTGGTTCTCTCATCTTACTTGTGCTTTTTTAGTTTGCCATGGTTCGTTTTCTATTTGGATTATTGTTGTGCTATCTTGTGGCTTATCGAAGGACCCCTTATGGCTTTGTCCTCGGGGTTGTATCCTTCGATATGGCCGGCGTTCTCGGCTCAACACCCCATCTTTTAGCGAAACATGTACTATAACTAACACGGGCCTCAGAATGCTCGAGATCTACGGGTTTCGGAAATATGACAAATAAGGGCTATATACAGATATGACATTTTAATTAGGGTTGTATGTATTATACTTTGGTATTCAAATATTTTCTACCGTCGTCTCGCTGCACCTTTTTGATTGCTTATCTCGGAGGTTCCAGCTACCGGGGATAGCTGTAAATGTCTATATTTGTCATATCAGATTGGAAAGTATCACGCTTTTTCTAGTTGTAAAGATATTCGAACAATCTCTCAAACTTCCACATTCCGTGTACCTCACCATTTTTACCTATTTTAGGGGGGCCAGCACCCCTTCCGGGGGGCGCACGGACATCGTAATGTCCTGTTACGGGTCTATCGAAAGCAGGTTACGTGTTCTGATCACTACATTAGCGCGAGGCTAAATTTTTAGGGCGATTACGAATAGGAGCCTAACCACGGCATAGAGTGTATATGTACGTTGCGGACAGAAAAGTGAAAGCTCCGTTCACAAGGATTTTTAGGCGAGGCGAATCTTCACCAGCGGAGCTCTGGGAGTCATTTTCATCTACTCACTTGTGAAACAACAAAAAAAGTATCCTGGTACAGTCCCGGCCCGCAGGCGTTAGGATAAGATAAGTTAGGTTAAAGTTAGGTTCAGGTTAGGTTAAGGTTAGGTTAATGTTAGTTTAGGTTAGTTGGATTCGTTAGAGAAACTCTAATAACAGATTTTTTTTTTTTTACAAATGTCTGATCCATTTGGGTATAGGTCCCTCAATCCCAGTCAGTCCCAATAATAACCCTAGTCAACCTAATCCATTCCCGACCTATTACCTACAACAGTAAAAATTATTAATAATTGGGAATAATTTGTTCAATATTTAAAAACATAAAACGAAACACTTAATCAAAAACGTATTCGTACCCATTGAAAAATCCACACTTCTCAACAAAACACGGCACGTATTTAGGCGGTCTAAATATACATATCGAGTTCATATGTACAATATATATAATATAATATGTATTACATATTTATATATTATATGTATATAATATATAGGTTATATATATATGATATATTATATGTATATATAATCTATATATATTTGGATATTATTATTAGCTCATATATATTTTTATAATGTATTGTTAATTATATTATATTATTTATTATTATATTTTTATAGACTATTTTTTAAATTATCAAGTAAATTTTTTTAGTAGAGTTGGTATGACATATATACTTATAGTGTGATAAGTAGGTGGAGTGGTATTTAAGGGTGTGGGTCGTGGTAGGTAGTGAGGAGTATTTAATTTTATAATTATTTATTATGTTTAGTAATAATTATAATATAATATTAGTTCATTGATTGTGTCAAGTGGATAGTATATATACTTGTGTAATTTTGGTTGAAGATGAGTTATCGTCGTTAGTTAGACTGAAAGACTGATTTGTGAAAGAATCAAGTGTAAGCATTTAGAAAGTGGTAAAGGGGTTATGTGTGGATCTTAATTATTTTTTTCTTGCTAAACCAATTTTAATTGGTTGTATGATTTTTTCGTAATGAATAAAATTATTATTAATATATTTATGGTTTATTTTATGGTATTTGCCAACATGGATTTGTATTATTGTATAGTGTTATAAGGTTAAGTTTATCTGTGGGTACGTATGTTACATTTTTATGGTGTTGTGTTGGATATGGTTACCTTCTTAGAATGGAATTCAAAAGTAATGTTTATTGAACGATTTGTTGAGTATTTTGCAATGTGTTAAAGAATTAATATGAATTACTAAATGGTAGAATTTGGTTTTTATATATATTAATGAGGATGTTTAAATACTTTGGATGTGTTTGGTTATATATATTTCCTGCTAGATTATTTTGCAATTTGTAATCCTTGGGGTTTTATATGAAAGAATTAGGTAGGGGTGGTAGGTTAGATTGAGGGAGAATTTAAGAGAGTGAAGGGTCCTTTATTTCGTTGGTCAGCACGTAGGTCCTTAGTAGTAATGCGGATAAGATTTCGGTTTTGTTGGTGATACGAAGCAGAGTGTTAAGAGGATTGGTAGGTATATTTCAAGAGATTTTGCACGGGTGTGTAAAAGGAGGAGTTTGAAAGTGATGTATGATAAGGATGTAAGGAAGGGTTTATGGTTGAAATGAAGGGGAGTCCGTTGTTGAAAGTCATTAACTATAAGGAGACTTCAATTTACAAGGCATTTTCTCAGTTTAGTCTTGGATGAAAGTGTTGTTTTTTTTTGTTTTTTTTTTGCCAAATACTAAAAAAAATTCATTTTTAAAAGAAAATATTTTGTTTATACTTTATTTTTTTTTCTTCATGAAAGTTTAACTATTTTCTTTATTTGAAGAAAAGGTGCAAGTAGATCCTTGGTGGATGTTAAGGGTCTAAGTTTTGAGTGCGCCAGAGTTTTGCATGAGGGTATGTCGTTACCTGTGTTAATGTATAGTAGTGAAACTATGATCTGGCATAAGACGTATAGATAAGATAAGAGTTGTTCGTTAAATTCCTTTGTCTGAGACTTTTGTTTATTACTTCGTTCATTTCAATTAGGGTTGCTCCGACGCTAGGTGTGGTAGGACCAATGCCGGTGCGGGTGCCGGTGCGTTGTGTTGTCTATGTGTTCGTTGGTATGCGCTCATATTTTTGGTAGCTGCCCGTACAGGTTCGAAGAGTACCAGTGTATTCGGCTCAATTATTGATATGTTGTTTTATACAGTTTAATGATATAAAATTATAGAGTGTTATTTCGTGGTGCGCGAGCGTTGGCAGATGCACTGAAACATAGAGATGCTGGTGCGTGCGGAAAATAAAGACTTTTGGTGCGATGTCGGGTAGTGCGTTTTGACACTATCCCTGTGGGCGGTGTTGGTGCGTCGTTAAATTTCTTATTTTGCTTTCGGGCCAACATGTTAAGTGTTTCTAATCTGTTTGTCTTTGTTTTCATTTTGTTTGTGTTATAATATCTCCTTTGGTCTTTGGATTATCAGTTGTTTGGTTTTCTATAGTTTCTTTATTTATTGAGTTTGGTTCTATTGGCAGTCTATTGGTATTTATTGTTTCTTTGTTTTATTCGTTAGTTTTTTTGGGACCGTTATTTTTTAACAAACATTTGTTTTTAAGATATTAATAAAAATGCTGGATTATTTAGACGTTTTCCGTCTCTACGTAATTTCGTAATGGCTAAACTCGGTAGAACCTAGGCTGAACTAACTAGTTGCTAACTTTTTTTGGCTTACTATATACCTAATTTAAAAAACCTAACCTACTTTTAACCGTATTTTGCGAATCTCTGCTTAAGCTTTAACTCTTATTTTAACTCTAGGATCTCAGGTATTAGCTTAATCCAGTATTACCTGGTAAGATCTTATTTAGCTGAATCCATAGATCCTGACTTGTAAACCATATAACTCTAGTCAACCTTAATTGAAGCATATCATACAGATTTCTAGTTACTGATACTTTTTGAACCACCAACCTAAGCGTTATACATTCTCATGGTCCTATACTCAACGCATTATCTACTTTAACCCTAACCTACCCTATGGAGCCACACTAGACTGGGTTTTATAACCTTACGCACCTGGGAACCTATGCACGCACTTAACCCGATTAATTTATGAACCACCTACATTATACCTAATTACCATAGTACTTAACTTACTGATGAGCCGTAGCTAATTGGTGGTGGTGGCCCTAGATGTTACGCCTGCGGTATCTGTACGGAGTTTTTTTTTGATGGGTGTCGATCCATCTTGAATCCTGTCGAATACCTTTTGCGTTGGGGGGGGGTTATCTGGGTTCTATGTTCCTTTCTTTTGTTTTTTTAGTCATTCATGTTTCTAGTTTTGGATGTAAATGTTTTGATCCATAAGTTCCTATTTTATTGATGGATTTTGTTTTCATTTTAGTTTGTTGTGGTTAGTTTTCTGGTGTTGTCTAATTCTTTTTACATTTATTTCTAAGTGTATTTATATAGCTGATGAATAGAATGTTTTTACGTTGCACGTGATTTTCTCTTTCCCGGTTTTCGGTTTAATAGAAATTTTAACCTCTACTCGTTACAGACTGCTAGTGGACGGAGGTTCGAAGTGCATCGGATAAGGGTTAACCGGTTGTTATAGGTTTGATCCTAGAATGATTATAATGGAAGCTAGCTCTTTGTGAATTAAGGCAGAGAACTTTTTGTGTATATTTTGATATTTTGATGGATATACCTTATCCATAATCATCTACTATAGTTCAGATGGTTTATACTTCAACTTGTTTTTGTTTGTAGTGATCACTTTTTTAGTTATTTTTTTTTGGTTTTGTTATTATGGTTTTTTTATTCGTTGGTTTTTTTCATTCAAGATGTTTGGATTATCAATTTGGCACTTATTGGTTTGGTACGCGAGTATTCTTCGTTTCAGTTCATGGATTTTTCTTATTTTTAGGAAAAGTTGCGTTGTCAAGTAAATGGGATTTGGGTTTTTTTCTTTTGTAAAAGTTGTCGACATCCTTTCACGGAATGATTATTTTGGTTTTGGGTTGGTGCGAGGGTATTTTGTTGGGTTATTTAGGTTTAGCATAGGTGTCTTCTTTTGTATTGTTGGTCTATTATGCCTCTTTATGTTTCGGAGGTAGGCGGGAGAAACTTTTCCCTAGAGTAATTATTTTTTTTGGCTATTACCTAGGCATCTCCGAATCTAGGACTCGGATAACTTGTCTTTTCGGCTCTCTGTCGGGTTATATGACCTGGCCATGCGAACTTATTTTTTTGTTTTCTGGTTTCTTGTTTTTTTTGGTGTTGTTTTTGTTCGCGCTTCTGCGGTTGCTTTATGAGGATGGAATCCGTTTGAGTTCCAATATACGGTAATGGCTTGATTTGTCTTTATACCGATTTATATGAGGATTTCCTTTTTGGTATAATGTGCTTACCTTATTTATGAGTGGTGGTCCGTCTAAATAGATTTTTATTAAATAATCATAGGTCATGATGGCTTTATTAAATATATTAATGAGCTATTTTGATATAAACATAACCAAATTTGGACTTTTATGACACTTTAGGAAAAAAATGTTGTATCGCAGTTACTATACCTAAAATGTTCTGTTGAACAATTTCTCCACTAGTGGGTTGGTTTTTTTTATACTCTCCTTATAACAATTTCCGATATACATCTTGTGGTGTTTTGGCGGATCCCACTGACGCGTGTTTTTGGTCTCTCGAAGTCGTTTATGGACCTATGTCATGTAGTTTTTCATATTATTAGTATTTATAGACTTGTAATTAAGTTATATTGATTTTTTGGTTTCGGCATTTAGCCAGAATGTATTCTATGGTGTATACTTTTTAGATGTTTTGTATATACACTATTTTGCATATAGTTGATAGCAGGTCGTTATATAGCTTTGAGACCTACACGCTTGTGATCTGTTGAATTGCTCTGTTACGTGATATGCACGTAAATCTAGAACTTGTATTCCTATGAGGTTTGTAGATGATTATGTTGTCCGTAACCTTATGATGGTTTGTTTCTTAATTTGTTTTTTTGCATTTGCTCTTGGGCCTACTTTTTGTCTTTTTAATGTATTTAAGGTCTTTGCCTCTTGCGCTCTACTTCGTAAATTAGGTAGCGATAATTGATTATTTTATGGTTATTCATATATGTGGTATTGTTTACGAGTTCTGTTGTTATATTTTCGTTTTTTTTTATTCTTAAATGATGGTAAGTCATTTTTTTTTATTTGCTTTTTTATTTGTATTCATTACAATATTTATTTTAGAGTCTAAAATGCTATGATTTTAAACCAAACAAAATCTATTTATAGGCCCCATTGTTGCAAAAACAAATTTCCTTCATTTTTTGGTGTTACCGGTATATTTGATATATTATTTTACGTATTCAGTTAATTTTTTTTGCTTATTTTTTTTTTATTGGTCAAGATTCCGTTTTTTAGAACACCTTTGATTGTGCCAATTGATCATTATTTGTTTTGGAACTGTTTATTGAACCTTTACCAAGACCCGATCTTCTGTTTTCTATTTTTCTTGTAAGTGAATTCCATTATTATATAAGTAGGTACAAGTTCGAGTGGTGGGTTTTTTGGCATATAATTTCTTATTGTTAAGCAGATTTCTTTTGCTTTAGCATTGAGGTTATTAAATTGCCGGTAGTTACGATTTTACTTCTTAATCAGCTGTTCATAATAATTTTAGGTTATCTTTCGAGTTTTCTCAGTTCATTATATAATTATGATTATACTTTTTTGCAGAATAAGTTCTATGGTAGGTTCCTATCTTATCTCGCGTTTTATATGGTTCCTACCATGGGTGCTTTAGCAAATTTTTTAACCCTATGTTTGTGGGGGAGATTTCATAATCGTAATTCGTTCTGCGTGTCGAAGAGGTTACTTAAAATGGCAGTGGTAAGCTGGCGTTTGGCTCTCGCTACTACTTATTTATACCCTAGAAAGTCTCCTGCATTTCTTGCATTTCCGGTTCATGTTTGAGCGCCCTACCCCAGTTATGGGGAAACAAGGGACAAAAGATGATGATGTTAGCAAATTCTCCCACTGGCGTTGATGTAATTCAAATTTCTAATTTTTACATCAAAGCCACCCCCATCATTATTTTGAATTTGTGAATTTTCGTTTTTCTGAATGTGTGCGCCAGTAAGTATGGGAAAACAAGGGACAAAAGATGATGAAATGTGTTAGCAAGTTCTTTCTCTTCACGTTTTTGCGGTTGATAGTTAATTTTTCTTAGTATTTATTTTTTTCACTTCCTATTTTTTGTTTTAAGTTTAGCCATGCTTTTTACATTATGGTTATACAGTAAATTTACCGAATTCTGGTGCCTGTGGTTTTTTTAATACTTCAAAATTAATTTTTATTCGCATTCATTGGGGTGGATGTTTTGAAAGTTGTGGGAATGCTCGTCTGTCTCTTGTGCTTATAAATAATGTCAAATCGGACGACATATGTCGGATTTTTTCTTCTTCTTTGATTATTAATCTTTCTCCAGTTTGTTTCTTATAATTTTTATTTTGTTTTTTTTTATAATTTTCTGTGATATAAGGTGACCATCACATCTATTAATAAATATACTATTCACTACTATGTTATTTATTATTAGTTTTTTATTTTTTTTTTTTTTATTATTTTTCATATTACTTTTATGTATTGTTTTTGTGTGTTTGTCTTTAGTGCAGGTGTTGGGTTTGGGTGGTTTTTAGACAATGTTGTCTTTTTGTGTGTTTTTTTCTTTTTTTGTTGTTGATGCTGCTGTTGCTTCAAACGCCAAATTATTGTGTTGTTTATTTTTTATGTGTTTTTGTTATTATTTTGAGTAGCTTTTGGGTTTATTTTATATATTTTATACTCTTTTTTTTTTTTTTTTTTTTTATTTTTTCATTAATATTCTATAATATTTTGTTTATTATATTTATAAAAAAATTCGTTACTTATAAATTTTAAATATATTTATTATTATATATATTTACATATGTTATTAATATAATATATATAATTATAAAATATATTCAATTTCTGTAAATGGTTATAAATTGTGTCAATCTGTGACGTGTGACATTTTTCTATTTTTTTTTTATTATTTTTTGGATCACGAATTAGCACTGACTATTCTACGAGTCGACATGTAATTTTATAGTGAGTTGTTTGAGTTAATAGGGTAGGTTTGTATTTTATATAGATATATATAGTATATATTTATATTTATTATCTTTGTATATTTTATTTTGTATTATATTTATATGTTTGTTTATTTTTGGTTATATATATATTATATTTTATATTATATATAATATTATCCACTTTTAGTAGCTTTGTTTCTGAAGGAAATGATAATAGAAAGATGTCCGGGAGGGTTCTTGCTATCATTTCGTGTTTTTCCTTCATAATTGTTATATATCATGGTGAAAACACGTATGAAAAGTCATGCCTTAGAAACTAACTGTTAATTTTTATTTTCTTCTTAATGTTGAATGTTGTGGTATAGGTACTATTCTTTACGAAAATCATTTTGGATAGTAATATTTTATTATTATTTATTTATTTTTTGGTGGGTTTGGGCTGTTTTTTCTGTGTGTGTTTTTGTTTTGTTGTGTTTTGTTTGTTTGTGGTTTTGTTTTTTTTTTTTTATTTTTTTTTTTTTTTTGTTTTTTTTTTATTTTTTTTTTTTTGATGAATGTTTTTTGTGGTGTGGGTTGGATTGTTTTTTTTGGATATGGTTTGTATTTTTCTATTTTTTTGTTTTGTTTTTTGTTTGTTCTGTTTTTTTTGTTAATGTTCTTAGGGTTTTGTTGGTTTTATTATATTTCTTATTATATATATATATAATATATATATATTATTATTATATATAATATATGGTTTATATTATATATTCATTTATTATTATTGGTATTTATATATATATTTAGTATATTATATATATTTCATACTTGTCGCATAAATATTAATGATTTTAATACTTTGTCTATATTCAAAATTGTCAATATAACAAGCCAAACACAGCCAAGGAATCAAAACACACATTTTATCCAAGGGAAAGAAAAATGAAACTGAATCGAAGGCAATTTCTTTTGCACAATAGAAATAGTAAAATAAACTGAACGTATTTAAAGCTAAACAGGAATATTGGAACATCAACAAAATCTACAGCTGAAAGGAAAAACAAATGAGGAAATATCTGTTTTTATTTTTGTATTAAGATTGTCTAATTTGGATAAATTATTTGTATAAATTATATGAAATGTTTGTAAAATAAAATGAATAAGTGTGAAAATAAGAAACTCAGGATAATTTACTTTATTATGTACATTTATTTTTTCTTATCGTTTACTCACATAAGCTAGCGTAAATACTCAGATACCTCCTAGTTTTCCTGATCACTTTGATCAAAGTTGTTTTATTTATATATACGATTTAAACTTAGGGTTAGGTTACTTTGAGTTCAAATCCATATTTCATGTTTATTAGATCTATTAACACAGTTATTTTTTTACACAGTACAGTTACACGAAACACAGCTACAGTTTCTACAAATTTGCCATGACGATATTTATAATATAAAATGGATAAGTAAGAAAAAATTTTAAATTAGTTAATAAATCAATTGCTGGGATAAATAAAAATGTTACCATATAAAAAAATTTTCAATATTTTCAATGCTTTTAAATAATTATTAAATATTTATTATAAAAGGGCCGAATTATACATTAAATAACGTAAAGCTTCGTTACTATTATAATTAAAGTAACAAGTATTATAATAATTATTTTAAAAATTTTTCCAAAGCAAAAAAGTTAAATGCTTAAGTTTTTCACTACCCCTCTTCATTAATTTATTCCTTAACAATTAAAATAAAATTAACATTGGGAAATTAAATTATTTTAATCGCAGAAAAGACATAATATATGAAAAAATTAAGCTTCATCAATTAAACATCCGACTTGGGGGGAGGTGTAGGTGGGGAGCATATTACTACATAAGTGCTTCACAAATTTATTTTGTTCCTAATCAAAATAAATTTAATTTAAAAAAATTTTCAATGCAGAAAAGACTTATTAAAGTAGCTTCAGCAATTTATTTTCCACTAAGAATATTAATTTTAAAACTTAAATCTACGAAGAAAAAAACACAATTGATTACTTATAGAAAAGTAGCTTTCAACCAAATTTAATAGTAACAGAAAAAGTAGCTTAGTAATTTATTTCTATGAAAAAATAATTTTTAAAAACTTCTATCGACAATGTAAAAGACAATTACTCTATAAGCAAAAGATAGCTTCTTAATCATTCTTTCTCATTTCTTATAGATTTTTTCTATTAATTTAGGAACATTATTGAAGGAAAAAAATATTTGGTGGGCCAATGAACAGTTTTGTCATTGTCTTGACTGTTACCGATTTATCATAGTGGGAAATGGGTATTTGTGTTAGTGTTCTTTTAATATCACTACAGTTAATGGAATAACTATCAGAATATATTATCAATAGCTCAATTTTTTGTATCATCTCTATGGTTACGGACAACATCATAAAATATGGCAGATAATTTCTGTGTTTTGCTCTGAGAGTGGATTCGATGCCGCAAAGGTTTTAGTGTTTTCATTTGTTTGTACACGCTGCAGTAAAAGATTTCAACCCTGCAATAACGAAGGTAAAGGACAAGGAAACAGAGAAAATGGAAAATTCACAAATCCTGGAAAAAATTTAAATAGGAAAATCCGGGTGTCGTATTGTAACTAAGATTTGAGATGAGAGTATTTTATAGTTACGAATCTGCCGGTTTTAGATATAATTTTAATAATATAGTACTTATATATATATAGTATTATATTATTATTTATTTTATCTTTATTATAGTTTTATAGTCTTACTCGTTTGATTAGGTAGTAGCTCTTTATAAACGAGGAATATCCACTTTCACAGAAAAAAAGTAATTTTTAGCCTTATAATTATATATTTTGAGAGAGAGAGAGTATTGGATGGTATTTTAGTGCGTTATTATATATATTGTTTTAGTGCTTCATTATTTTTTAAGTCAATTAATTTAGTAGTTTTTATATTCAAATTTTTTTTTTGTTTTAATATGAACACATAAGGATTTTATTTTAGTTATTGATGTTTATTATGGCTATATATATATATAAGTATTATATATAATATATATATATATATATATATATATATATATATATATATATATATATATATATTAAAAAATATATAATATATATATATATATATATAGTATAATATATATATATTATATATATTATAGTATATAATTTTATATATATATACTATTTATATATATATATTATATATATATATATATATAGTATATAATTATACGTAAAAGTTACTTAACGCCCAAACGAAAATACTATAAATTAGTAAATTTACTGAATATAAAACTAAATTAGGACAGGATCCAATGTTGGGCTCGGGCTGAGCCCTATTTTCACCGCCTCCATAAAAATTGGACATAAAATTTGGAATTTTCAGCCAATTTTGACCCTTTAAATCCAAACTGTAGCTTCATTTTCCCTCTAAAAGTTGTTTTCGGGTGTTTTTATGTGACTCTAGTCCCTTCTTATTCAGATTCCTCCAATTTTTCACAATGCCAATGTTTTTGACATTTGTCGAAACTCCTCCATACTATTTTTTTCGAAATGACGTTCAAACTTGATATGCATAGATAGGCCCATTACCTACAATATTGTAGAAGTACTTTTTCGATTTTTTGAGTTTTGTACTCAGCGTTGTCATTCCAAACCCACTTTTTTTATTTTGAAATGAAAATTTGCGATAATTTTTTTCCTGTTCGAGCGAAGTGGATGAAATTTTCAGGGCATATGTAGTCGGTTTAGATGCACAATTTTTACTTAAATAATTTCTTTGTATATGCATGAGGTTTGGATTTGTTTTGAAATTTTAAAAAAGAATTTCTTTTGAGTAATATAGAACAAAAATATTATCCTAGTAAAAAAGATGTATCTTGCCCGACTATAGAAGCCCTGAAAATTTGATGTTGATCGGATGAGTAGAAAAAGAATTATCGTAATTTTTCATTTCAAAATCCCAAAAAACGTGGGTTTGGAAATTGGACAACGCTGAGCACAAAACTCAAAAACTCGAAAAAGTACTTCTACAATATTGTAGGTAATGGACCAATCTATGCATATTTCAAGTTTGAAGCATTTCAAAAAATAGTTGTGGAGGAGTTTCGACAAATGTCAAAAACATGGATTTTTGAAAAATTGAAATTCTGAAAGAAAGGACTAGAGTCACAGAAAAACACTCCGAAAACAACGTTTTAGAGGGCAATAAAAAAGCTATAACAGTTTGGTGATTAAGGGTCAAAATCGGCTGAAAATTCCGAATTTTATATACATTTTTAGGGGGGGGGTGAAAATTGAGCTCAGCCCGAGCCCAACATTGGATCTTGCCCCTTTTTTTAAAGTTTAATTAAAATTAAACATTTCTAGAGACGAAATGAAAACTATTTAAACCAAATAAAAAAAATGTTATTTCTTTTTAAGTTGTTTGGATTACCGTGCGAAATAATATGTATTGGAATATGTAACTTTTTCAAGTGTGGTGCGGTCAAAGAAAAAGGAAAGAGAATGAGAGAGGAAGGCCTACTAATTTTTTTTTATACGAAATGAATTTTTTTTTTCCTAGGAGTGACCCTGACCTGACCTGACTAACCTAAACTTAATTTAACCTAACTAACTAACCTAACTCTTTCACCCCTAGAACCAGGAAAAAAAACATCATTTTGCCAGAAAATCTAATTATGTAACAGAAGTGATTCCCGCAAAATATGTTTTTTTTATGAGACCTCCGTATCCTTGTTTGATACGTAAGAGAAACTTGTCGCATATATATATATAATAATATATAATATATATATAATATATATAGTATATATATATATATTATATATATATATATATATATATTTATATATATTATATATATATATATATATATATATAGTATATATAAGCATAATTCAATAATATACAGAGGGTAAAAAATAAAAATAAATTAACACTATATTGTGAGAGAGAATATTAAAAGGGGGATCAAGGTGCTAAGGTTTCGACACTTACTTGTGTCCTCTTCAGACGCCAACTATGTATTTTTGGGTTTTTTTGCTTTAATCTAAGTTCGAGTACAGTGAATGTGATAGTGGCTCGTGAAAATAGTTTTGATATATATATATATATTATATTATATTTATATATATATATATATATATATATATATATATTATATATAATATGTTTCATATATATCATATATATATTTATATATATATATTATAAAAATGTTTCTAAATATATATTATCTCTCAGTATAATATATATAATATATTATTATATATATTATTATATATATATAGTATACTATATATTATATTTTTATATATATATATATATATATATATATTATATACACTACTCTGTCCCACAAGTAAGTTTACTGAATATCCTATGAACGTATACGAGTGAGTAGCTAGTTACCTAGACTACATATCCATACCAATTTTAACCAGACTTATAAAGTCAGTCTTGCACTACATCTGTTTATGTATGAGCGTGTGTTCTAACCGCGTTACGTTTTTGCGCTACATCTTTTTGTGTATGGGCGCGTTTTCAATCCTAGTTACGTTTTTGCGATGCAGGTAAATATTGAATTGCGGTACGCTATCAAATTTTGTGTGAAACGGAACAAGTCTGCCACTGAGACATCTGCTTCTTTAAACGAAGCTTATGGGGATGCCACTCCATCGAGAACTATGGTTTTTAAGTGGCACAAAGCTTTCTAAGAGGGCCGAGAAAATGTTGTAGACGACCCTCGTTATGGAAGGCCAATCTCGTCAGCAAACGATGAAAATGTGGAAGTTGTTAAGAGCTGTGATGGAGAGAGACCGCCTGTTCAGTGTCAGAGTGATTGCAGAAGCTGCTTTGGATGAAAATGCAGTTCATAGGATTTTAACGAACCATTTCCTCATGCGAAAAATTTGTGCAAAACTAATGCTGAAAGACTTGTCTGTGGAGCAGAAAGCGAACAGGGTCAAAATTTGTCGATTTACTTGAAAGACTCGAAATGGAGCACATTTTTTTGGATAAAGTTATTACAGGCGATGAATCACTAAGCCCCGGTTCACGATTTCCTGAAAAACAAAGGCCAAAGTGCGGAAAGGCTTCACAAAAAATACTCATGTCCGATTAAACCACGTATGACAAGTCCAATGGTGAAAACACTGATTATTGTTTTTTTTTCTGAACAGCCGTGGTAATATTGTGCACCGAAGGAATTTGTAGCTTCAGCACCATGAACAGACAATAATCCTCTTTTTTAAAAAGTTTTTTGAAACGATCTTCGAAAACGAGTTTCAGGGAATCAGAACAGTACATTGCAGACGATTTGGGTGCTGCACCACAATAACGTGCGCCATCTCACACTGCGCCTTCAATTATAGAATTTCTGGCGAAGAAAACATTAAGTACTTTCACATCCTCAATACAGCCCAGATCTAGCTCCGTGCGCTTTTGTACTTCTTCCCTAAGTTTGAAAATGAAGTTGAAGGGTCATCATGTTTAGGACGATGGAAAACATAAAAAAATACTGGAACACTGAACTAAACACAGTTCAGGAAAATGACTTCCGGTACTGCTAATTGACCGTGGAAGAAACGTTGGAACCGCTGTAACGCTCTCAAGGGTCATACTTCGAAGGAGATAATTGTAATTTCAGGTAAAGTCCAATACAATAATTAATTACAACATAGTAAGATATTTTTGGGGATAATGATATATATATATATATATATATATATATATATATATATATATATATATATTATATATATATATATATATATATTATATATATATATATATATATATATATAATATAATATATATATATATATATATAATATATATTATATAAATATTATATAAATATATATATAATAATAGATTTATATATATTATATATATTATATATATATAATATATATATATATCTATATATATATATATATTATTATATATTATATATATATATATATATATATCCCACTAAGCAAGTTTTTATAAGCGGTTTAGTGTTCAAGGGTGCCTCCGGAACTTATCGCCACCTCAGTAGCTTGCAGTGCATAGGGACGTTGTACGAATTTATATGGAGTGTGCATCGCATACCTGGAAAAGGGGGTTTCCATACATACTGATCTCCTTGATAAGGTGGAGTCTATAGCTTTCGGCTATCAACTCTCCTGTTGGCACGAATTCTCCTAAACCTCCTTCTGCCCGTCGAACCATTACCATTATTCCTATTAAAGAGCAGCGATCTGCAAACTTTTTGTTTTTTGTTTTTTTGATCGCGTACCTCTAAGACTAAAATAATTACAAGTTGTACCCCTATAATATAATATAATATAATATAATATAATATAATATAATATAATATATAATAGTTCACACACTCGCAAGTGATCGTGAGCCTATTTCTTTGGCGTACCCCAAAGTATCACCTTGCGTACCCCACTTTGGAGACCACTGTTTTGAGGACTCTGCTTTTCACTTCTTTTGAGGATTTTGAGGAAAGTCCGTAAAATTCGTCTTTCTTCACAATCGCATACGTTCTTTGTCCCACTTTCTGACCTCAGACTTAACAGCTATGCTCAATCTTACTAGTATTCCTCTGGTAAAGAGAAGCGCACTTTTTCCTTCTATATTCCTACTCCCTTCGATTTGCATTCTTTCAAACTGTGTGTGTCGGGTCATGTCGGCTATTGACTTCGGTAACGTTTTTGTTGTTTCCCCATCTAAAAGTGCAAAATAATTTTTTTTTTTTCAAGAATTTTTTATTATATTTCGAGGTCATTTTACTTTCAATATTTATTTCTTTTCAAGGTTATTCCAATCAGGGTATTATATACCCTCTCTCGGCTAGTGGGGTTGCCTTGAACTCGGGGTGGAATTGGGGGTTGGCAGGGTATTTTGTCAACCTGGAGGGACGGAATATACCCTTCTTTGGTTATTCATTCGAAAGCTTCTTCGACAAAGACTCGACAAATGTTGAAAACGATTCTAAAGATGTTAGTTAAAGTTCCGTTTTACAACTTTAGGCGACGTTACTCCAAGTTAAATATAGATTAGGTTAGCAGTGAAATTTTAGTACAAAACATCAGAGATTCCTTAAATATTAAAGCTATAATTTGAATTTAAATACAATACGAGCCTATTCGATGATTTTTGGATAGACCTTTTGGGCAGTGAATTATACTGTTGTAATATATATATATATATATATATATATATATATATATCTACAAGTTATATATATATATATATATATATATATATATATATATATATATATATATATATATATATATATATATATATATATATATATATATATATATATATATCTATATATATATATATATATATATATATATATATATATATATATATATATATATATATATATATATCAAGACTATATACAGTATATCACGTGTTTAGACAGCAAATTCTTTCATTTGGGAAAATAATGGATTTTCCACTTTTGAACATTGTTCATATATGATGAAGTTATATTTGAACTTATTTTGTTCATTAATGAACGGAACATTATTTTACAAGAATAGCGAGCTCTTTCATGACGAGGATTTATTTGGGCATGAAGGGGGATAATTTTTTAACATATTGAGTTCTTCTATGACAGGAACATTTTGCTTTGTTTTAGGGCATATGCCGTCCCTCCAGGCAGACAAAATACTGCCCATCAGGCTACACGAGCTCAAGGCAAGTGAACCATCTGCGACGAGAGCCCGTGATACTCTCTTAGAAACATATTTGAGCATGGGTAGTGGTCTCTTACACGACGAAGACATTTTATTGACATGCGTAGTGAACTCCTTATGAATTGGACATTATTGGACACAATGAATTCTTTCATTACAGGAACATTTTTAGAAATGGGTTTTTAACAGAATTGGGAATATCTAAATTCAATTGAATTTAAAAAGTATTTAAATATATTTTTGTATTTAGAACTGTACCTTATAAATATATGAATTTTATTGTTTTTTAAGTACTAGAGTATGAGACGAATGAGTGAAACCTTATACAGGAATGAAATAAATGATGGAGCCTGAATTGGAGAATGAAATGAACTGAGGGGGAGGGACCTGAATGGGAAATGGAATGAGTGGGGAATAAGGAAAAACATGAATAAAAGAATGAGATAAACGGGTGAGACTGGATAAAGATTGAAATGAATTGGGAAGTAAAATTAATGAAGGAAACATGAATGGGGAAACGTATTTGGAAGTGAAATGAATTGGGAAAACTAGAATTAAGGAATAAAATATATTGAGCAAACCTGAATGATGAATCAATGAATGTGGAATCCTGAATTAGAAAATTAAATAATTTTTTTGATCTTGTTTAAGAAATAAAATGAATTTGGAACCTTGCATTATTAAATGAAATGAATTTGGAACCCTGAAGTAGGGAATGAAATGAATTAGGGACCCCTAAATTGAGAAATGAAATGAATTTGGGACCCTAAAGTAGAGAATGAAATAAATTAGGGAGTAAAACGAATTTTGAACCCTAAATTAGGAAATGAAATGAACTTGGAACCCGGGAATAGGGAATGAAATGAATTTGGGACCCTAAAGTAGAGAATGAAATGAATTTGGGAGTAACATGAATTTTGAACCCTAAATTAAATGAAATTATTCTGGAACCCTGAAATAGGGAAGAAATGAATTGGGGATCCCTAAATTGGGAAAGGAAAGGAATTTTGGACCCTGAAATAAAGAATGAAATGAATTAAGGAGTAACAAGAATTTTGAACCCTAAATTAGGAAATGAAATGAATTTGGAACCCTGAATTAGGGAATGAAATAAATTAGGGAACCCTAAATTGGGGAATGAAATGAATTTGGAACCCTGAAGTAGAGAATGAAGTGAATTAGGGAGTAAAACGAATTTTGAACCCTAAATTAGGAAATAAAATTGGAACCCTGAAATAGAGAATAAAATGAATTAGGGACCCCTAAATTGGGAAATGAAATGAATTTGGGACCCTAAAGTAGAGAATGAAATAAATTAGGGAGTAACATGAATTTTTGAACCCTAAATTAAATGAAACTAATTTGGAACCCTGAAATAGGGAATGAAATGAATTAGGGATTCCTAAATTGGGAAAGGAAATGAATTTGGGACCCTTAAGTAGAGAATGAAATGAATTAGGATGTAACATGAATTTTGAACCTTAAATTAGGGAATGAAATGAATTTGGGACCCATAAAGTAGGGAACAACATTAATTTGAGACCCTGAAATAGAGAATAACATGAATATGGGAAAACATGAATTGGAAAATAAAACGAATGAAGGGAAGCTCGATTTAAAGAATGAAATGAATAGGAGAAACGTGAAGTAGGGAAATAAATAAATTGGGAATTGCAATGAATGGGGAAACATTAATTGGAAAATATACGCTGTACGGAAAATTAAATTTAAAAAAATAGTCATTTCTCACAGTCTATCAGAAGATTACTCAATACAGAAAAAGCTGACAAAGAAATATATGAAATGGACTCAGAAATATTATTAAGAATTGTTGCTGCAAATCATGTTGCAATTGCACAGGTTATAGATAATAATTTAAAGAATATATACAAATGAAAGTATGTCATCACATGCGTCCCGTCGAACGCACATACTATGGAATGCAGGTATGACTGCATGTATGTAGTAATACCGAATGTAGGTATGTTTTCATACATGAGATAATGTTGATGGTACGTTTGTTTTCACACACTTAATAATATTAAGTGCAGGTAAACTTCACACATGTAATAATATCGAATTGTATCATGTCTTCATACATGTAATAATATTGAATGCAGGTATGTCTTCACACATATGAATAATATTTCATTGAGGCCTGTATGTTTTCACGCATGTGACATATGATAAATAGAATGGTTGTCTAAATAACTACTGGTCATGCTCCATGGGCGATGGTGGGGGTTACTCAAGGACTATGAAGCTAGAGAAATATAAGCCAAACATGTTTATACTGTAAAATATATAAATTTCTGGATAGGTTGGAAACTATTTCAATATATAGAAATAGGTGAGGAAAAACGAGGAGGGAGAGAAGGGGGAGATAAAGAGGTGGAGTTAAGGAGAGAATGGGGATAAAGGGGTGGGGTTATGTACTTGATAACTTTGCTTTGTCAATGCAGAGGAAGAAATATTTGTAGTAAAAGGATTGTTTGCGTTATTTTTGAATTTATATAATAGAGAGGAAGGAATTATTAGAATAACATGGTGTTAATGCCAAATTAATATGAAGAGAGAGAGAGAGAGAGAGAGAGAGAGAGAGAGAGAGAGAGAGAGAGAGAGAAGGTATATAGGTAGAGACAGATAGATTGGTAGGAATAGATAGAAATAGTAAGAAATGTATAGATAGATAGATAGATAGATAGATAGAGAGTAAAATGAGATAAATATAAAGATAGATACATGGATAGATAGAGGAAGAGAGAATATATATATATATATATATATATATATATATATATATATATATATATATATATATATATATATATATATATATATATATATATATATATATATATATATATATATATATATATATATATATATATATATATAAATCTTCGTGCATGAGGGGAAATTATTCTTTGTGTGTGAGGATATAAACTTTAGTGTGTGTGAGGGGAAAATAAATTTTCGTGTATGAGGGGAAATTATTATTCGTCGTGTGCGGGGAAATTAATTTTCGTGCATAAAGGGGAAATAAATTTTGGTGTATGAGATGGAAAAATTTCGTATATGAGGGGGAAATGGTTTGTCGTGCGTGAGGGGAAATAAATGTAGGTGTATGAGGGGAAATATTTTTTTGTTCACGGGGGGGGGGGAATAAATTTTCGTGTATGAGGGGAAAAAAAGGTTTCTCCCCCTAAAAATAATTCATCTCTGGCTCCTGATTTACCCCTCGAAAAAATTCCGGCTCCGGCTCCGGCTCCAGCTCTGGTTCTCAGTTCCGCAGCCCTACTTTTAATCCCAATTCCGATTTTGGTTACTGTTCCGAGAAAACCTTATAACCCGCCTCTGATTATACAATCGCCAAAATTTACCGATACCGCTACCGCTACCGATAGCGATTCAACAGCATCGAATGTGACAAATTTAAAAAAGAAAGGCTTACGTGTGTTGATATTAAGGTTGACCTTGCGCCGGAATCTTCCTCACCGAACTAGAGGGAGCGCACCACCCAGCCAAACATTTTTTTTTTACACCGGACCGCAACTATATATTTTTAAAACCGCACAGTGAAATCGGAATATTATGCGGCACCGCACCGCAACTGGTGAGTTGGCCAACAAAGTTGATATCTACGATAGGTAGAACGAATAAACCACTTAAAAAAAATATCGTTATGAGAGAGAGAGAGAGAGAGAATAATTTTTACTCAAAAATAATTTTACTAAAAAAAAAAATTCATTATGAAAATAGAAAACCAAAGAAAAAGCCTGTGTAAAATCATAAAGATATAAAGATGGTTCGAGCCCTTGAGTGAACGGCAGATATTTCCAAACAAGGTAAGACCACTCCGATGCCGGCTAAAGCTCCGACTCGTACTCCGGTATCAGATTGGACTCCATATTGGGGGTCCCAGGATGGGATGGTGGTGGGGGGACAGAAAAAAAAAAAGAACTTGGGAGATGGTACCCTTTTTGGGGATAAGAAAGATAGGAAAAATTTTTATGTGTCAGTCTATGTACAATGGAGCATATATATATATATATATATATATATATATATATATATATATATATATATATATATATATATATATATATATATATATATATATATATATATATATATATATATATATATATATATATATATATATATATATATATATATATATATATATATATATATATATATATATATAATATATAATAAGAATAGATAAAGATGTAAATATAAAAATATTTATATATATATATATAATATATATATATATATATATATATATATATATATATATATATATATATATATATATATATATATATATATTTTTATTTATATATAATATATATATATATATATATATATATATATATATATATGTATATATATATATATATATATATATATATATATATATATATATATATATATATATATATATATATATATATATATATATATATATATATATTATTGTTATATTTGCTCATCTATGAAGAAGTCTGAGGTTTAATATTTATGAAACTGTCTTCAAGAAAAAACTTTATTAAACCAAGGCTTGCATCATTACCATCTGTCGGCTTCCCAGCCCGATCCCACCTCGGTCCCTCCTACTCCTAGACCAGGTTTTTCCTCTTTAATTTCCTCTACTATACCTGAAAATCATCTACATAACCTTAGCGATTCGTCACTTGGTATGCCCTTGACATCCCAAGTGCCCAAACGTTTGGGGCAATCTCGAATAAGTGCCCCCCGTTACAGTCGTTCTCATTCGTTTATTCCTCCGGGAATGCCAGCTGACACATCATTCCTGATATATTACTTATTGTGATCCACTACCTCCAAAGCTCTTACTGAGCAAAGAACCATTATCCTTAACGATGTACTTAAAAAAGCTTTACTGAGATATGGGTCCCTTCTCGTTCAAGCTACTACCAGAAATCAAAGTTCCATCTTGTCATTTTTAACGTCTCTCGGAACATCCTGCTTATTTCCACTCCTGATGAAATAAGAACAACATCCAAAGGCACTATTTATTCTTTAGAACAGAAAAATGAAGATATTGCTGTCATTTTAAGAAATCTCCAGCTGAAAAGATTTCCCGGTACAAACGTATATAGATTTTCCCCCTCTTCGGGACTCGTTTGATACCCAAAATCCTTGTTTACTGCTGACCTTTAGTACCCTTTTTCCACCTTCAAAGGTGAAAATAGGGTTTACAAGATACAGTGCTCGTACGCCTATTCCCCGATCCAGACGTTGCTTTAAATGGTCATCCCCGAAAATACTTTAAGGGACCTAATGACATTTGCCCAGTCTGCGGAGAAGAATTTCACATTCCCTGTGAAAACACACCACACTGCAAAAACTGTGGAGGACCCCACAGTGCCTCTTCCTTAAAATGGCCGTCATACCTATTTGAACAGGAGGTTTTAGAGTTATGCACCATGCAAAAATTGAGCAGGAGAAATTCCATACACCAGCTTAAAAACAAATACCCCACAAGACAATGGCAATCTTATGCTACAATTGCCTCTGAGCGTTAATCCACCGACACAATTCCATTCCAGTAGAACTCTCTCCCCCAAATTTTAGCGAAACTCTTGCAGTTATTGTATACTACCGATTCTCAAATAGTCCAAAAGCAGTCCTTGATTCAATCCCTACTCCGAGTAGTTCATCGAACACAAAGCTTGGAGAGCATTTCCTACTAAGACACTTTGTCCCATACCCTCCCGATGAGTTGCCAAACTCACGTAAGAGGACTGCGTCAGTAGTATTCTTCCCACCTGCGCGGCCACTTTTTTCGATATGAAGGAATAGAGATATATTAGTCTTATATGGAGGAATTGACAGACCGAAGGTCTGTCAATCCGACAAACAGACAAACCGAAGGTTTGTCTGTGTTTGTCTGTGTTTGTTTGTATTATTATTATTATTATTATTATTATTATTTATTATTATTATTACTTCGAAGAAATTATGATCACGGAGTGATCATAATTTCGAGGTGTGTTGTGCTCCGACTCCGACTCCGACTCCGGCTCCGGCTCCGGCTCCGGTTCAGGGTTCGGTATGGTTCAGCCATCGGTTAGTGTTGATCTGTCTGTATTATTATTATTATTATTATTATTATTATTATTATTATTATTTATTATTATTATTATTATTTTTGTTATTATTTCCGCCGCGGTTTCTTCTTCGCATCCGGTTCCGAGTTCGATATATATCTACATGGGTTAGGGTTATCGTATCTGGTTAAAATTTGGAGGGGTGTTAGATGGGGAGGTAACCTCGTCGTAGACGAGGTTACGTCCCCCGTGGGTCCCCCCAAAGGGGGGACCCCACCCAAAAAATTAAATTGATCGTAATTGGTTGAAATTTGGTGAGAGGCTTCAGAGTTGAATTTCTAGAAATACTTGATATTGGATTCTGAGGAGTTGGCTCCGGCACCGGTGCTGGAGCCACTGCGGTGCCGAGTTAATAAACAGTCGTATAACAACAATGTTGGTGTGTTTATAAGGGTTATCGTGGTCGTAGAGTGCGAATATATAGGTTATAAGTCCGTATAGGGTGTCTAGGACCCCCCATTAGGAGGTCTCGACTGAAAAAAGAGCACAGAGTGCAAAACAGAGACCGAAGGAGGAATGAAGAAGGATGAAAGATGAATAAGGAGGGAAAGAATAGAGAAGGAATCTGACTCAGAAGAGTAGAAGTTGACAGCTGCACCGGTGTTGGCTCCGGTGCGGTGCCGAGTTATTAAATATTAGTGTAATGATCCAATGTTGGTGTCCTTATATATGTTATTGGGTCTGTAGATTTCGAAAATAATGGTTTCAGAACCATCAAGAAATAAATAAAAATAAAAAATAAATATATTGATATGTTAGAGCTATGCTTGAAAAAGTGTGAATAGGTTACGTTTTGTATGAAGTGTTTGGTAGTTTACTGTTGTTAAGCGCGGGAGTTTGTTAATGTTAATAGTTTATTCGTGCGTAAGGTGTGTCAGGTTTTGCCATTGTACAATATATTCTTAGTTCTGGTCATGCTATGTTAGCTTTATTAATGTGAAAACACTGTTACGTTAGAACATATTCGTTGATTAGTATATAAAGAACTTATTTTTGTACTATGTTATTGTTGTTGTTGGTGTTGTTGTTGTTGTTGTTGTTGTTGTTGTTGTTGTTGTTGTTGTTGTTGTTGTTGTTGTTGTTGTTGTTGTTGTTGTTGTTATTGTTGTTGTTGTTGTTGTTGTCTAACGAGAATATATACCCTTTTGAGTTGATATGGTTCGTTCGTACGTCGTATTCTTGTTTACTTTCTTCTGATTGGTTGAAAGAAAGAATCTCATTACATTTAAGGGTTGTTTACGCATACGATTTCCGTCAGTAGGACATTTTTCGCTGTGTTGGTACGATGGCATCTCCTCACATCTCTAAACCTGTTGTTGATATTTTCACGAGGAGCTTCGTTATTCCCAACGATGTGTCATTTATATTTAATCGTCAACCAGATGGATACCGATACATTGCTTGTATTCCATCCAGAGGTTCAAATAATAGACCTTTATTCATTTGTGTTGAAGAGAGTTCATCAAGATTATCAATATTGCAGCAGGATGGATAGAGGATAAATGTGTGTCATCTGGTATATCGACTAGCAGTGAAATATCAAACTGGAAAGATAACGTATAGGGTTCTAATAGAATAGACGTTGTGTTCTCGTCCGTGTGACGATGTTAAAACCCTTGATGTACGCACTACTTGAAACCCATCGATTGTGTGACCTTCATACATAGGTGAGTAGATGTTGCAGTTCGTCAACAGACAATATTAATCATTGCTTAAAAGAGAAAAAAAAGTCAACATCGTATGATAATATAAAGTGATACTGGCAGAAACCTGTACGTTGTGTAATCTATGATATTTACACCAAAACATGTGGTTTCCCGTATAATACTGTATACAGGAATGCTTTAATAACTATCAGCTTGGATGAATTTACTTCTCTTTTGTATGAGAGAATGAGTGCTGCTGAATCAAAATATGCTGAAAAATGGTTTAGTGCTGCTGAAGGCATTTATAGTTACATCCTTTCAAAGGGTGTTGAATTTTTAGAGATATATAGAACTTACCCAACTTGAATCCTATGTTCTCTGATTAGATGAATTACCATATGTAACTAACATACATTATTTATGAATTTATATGTTTGTGTATTTACATAAATATTAACAATAGAAAAGTGTATGTTATAAAAATGAAAACTTGTTTACTTCCCCTATGTGTTCTCTTTATTGACTAAGTTGTTAATGATAGCTGTTTATTCGATTTGTTTGTTGTGTGTTAAGTATGTTATGTTCATAGTTTAGCTTTACAGAGGTAGCTTTACGTTGTTTGTCTTTACCCATTAGGTATTATGATGGTTGGGTACGGTCTAAATTTAAATTTTTGTTAAATATTACAGATTATTTTCTTAGTTCATGTTACATCATGTTAACTTTATTGATGTGGAAACCTTGTTACGTTAGAGTATATTCGTTGATCAGTATGATAATTAACCAATGTTGTGATAAATTTTTTTTGAATATTTATATCTGTCTGTGTAAGATTAACGTTAATATGGTAGAGATATCCTTGGAAAAGTAAAATGGGTTACGTTTTGCATGCAGTGTTAGTTACTTCAGGTGTTAAGTTGGAACTTTGTTAATAACAGTTTATTCGGTTTTAAGTTGTGTTAGGTTTGTCTTTGTACATTATTTTCTTAGTTCATGTTACGTCATGTTAGCTTTATTGATGTGGAAACCTTATTACGTTAGAGTATACTCGTTGATCAGTATAATAATTAACCAATGTTGTGATAAATTTTAGTTAAATATTACCATGTTAATATAAATTAACATTGTTATGTTAGAGATATGCTTGACAAAAGTGTGAATAGGTTACGTCTTTGTATGCTATGTTAGTTACTTTACTGTTGTTAAGTGTGGAACTTTGTTAAGGCATGTCAGGTTTGTCGTTGTGTATTATATTCATAGTTCAGATGGTGCTAAGTAAGCTTTATTAATATGAAAACTTTGTTACGTCAACATATATTGATTGATCTTTGTATAAAGAACTTGATTTTATGTTATGTTTATCCAAAAATGATACTCGAAATGTGACTTGAATCAATAGATCAATAGATCAATAGATCAAGGATGAACAGGAAGGTGGAGGGATGGTAGTTTGATTTACTGATTTACTGATTTAGGGTATGTAAAACGTTACAATTTTAGTAAAAATTTGACTTAAATCAATAGATCAATAGATCATGATTGGACAGGAGGGTAGGTTGGGTGGCTTGATTTACTGATTTACTGATTTAGGGTATGTAAAACATGACAATTTTAGTAAAAATTTGACCTTAATCAATAGATCAATAGATCAATAGATCACAACTGGTCAGGAGGGTGGGTGGATGGTGGTTTGATTTACTGATTTACTGATTTAGGGTATGTAAAACATGACAATTTTAGTAAAAATTTGACCTTAATCAATAGATCAATAGATCACAACTGGTCAGGGTAGGTGGATGGTGGTTTGATTTACTGATTTACTGATTTAGAATTATGTAAAACATGATAATTGTTGTAAAAATTTGACCTTAATCAATAGATCAATAGATCAATAGATCAATAGATCACAACTGGTCAGGAGGGTGGGTGGATGGTGGTTTGATTTACTGATTTACTGATTTAGGGTATGTAAAACATGATAATTTTAGTAAAAAATTTGACCTTAATCAATAGATCAATAGATCAATAGATCAATAGCTCTCAACTGGTCAGGAGGGTGGGTGGATGGTGGTTTGATTTAGTGATTTACTGCTTTAGGGTATGTAAAAACGTAAATTTGTAAGTTATAAACATAAAAAGAATAAGAAATTTTATTTATTTATTTATTTATTTATTTATTTTTTTTTATTTATTTCTTGATGGTTCTGAAACCATTATTTTCGAAATCTACAGATCCAATAACATATATAAGGACACCAACATTGTATCATTACACTAATATTTAATAACTCGGCACCGCACCGGGCCAACACCGGTGCAGCTGTCAACTTCTACTCTTCTGAGTCAGATCTTCTTCATTCTTCCCTCCTTATTCATCTCATCCTTCTTCATTTCCTCCTTCGGTCTCTGTTTTGCACTCTGTGCTCTTTTTTCAGTCGAGACCCCTAATGGGGGGTCCTAGACACCCTATACGGACTTATAACCTATATATTCGCACTCTACGACCACGATAAATAAGTTACCAACATTGTTGTTATACGACTGTTTATTAACTCGGCACCGCAGTGGCTCCAGCACCGGTGCCGGAGCCAACTCCTCAGAATCCAATATCAAGTATTTCTAGAAATTCAACTCTGAAGCCTCTCACCAAATTTCAACCAATTACGATCAATTTAATTTTTTTTATGGGGTGGGGTCCCCCCTTTGGGGGGACCCACGGGGGACGTAACCTCGTCTACGACGATGTTACCTCCCCATCTAACACCCCTCCAAATTTTAATCCCATACGATAACCCTAACCCATGTAGATATATATTGGACTCAGAACCGGATGCGAAGAAGAAACCACGGTGGAAATAATAACAAATAATAATAATAATAATAATAATAATAAATAATAATAATAATAATAATAATAATATTAATAATACAGACAGATCAACACTAACCGATGTCTGAACCAAACCGAACCCTGAACCGTAGCCGGAGCCGGAGTCGGAGCCGGAGTCGGAGCCGGAGTCGGAGTCGGAGTCGGAGTCGGAGTCGGAGCACAAGACACCTCGAAATTATGATCACTTCGTGATCATAATTTCTTCGAAGTAATAATAATAATAAATAATAATAATAATAATAATACAAACAAACACAGACAAACCTTCGGTTTGTCTGTTTGTCGGATTGACAGACCTTCGGTCTGTCAATTCCTCCATATAAGACTAATATATCTCTATTCCTTCATATCGAAAAGGGTGGCCGCGGAAGGTGGAAGAATACTACTTGCGTCTATGTCCCCTAATCCGTCTCCCACCATTATTCAAATTCCTGAAAAAGATGTTCCTAAACACAAAGAAATGATTAATCACCAAGCTAAAGATTATTCGCTAAAATACAAAACATCCTAATTTCTAAAGCAAAACAAACTGACCTCAGATGTAAAAAAATGTAACTCAGAAGAGACCTCGCCATAAGTCTATTCCTGAGACAAAAGGAAAGACTTCAATAGATTGTATCCAAACAATCACAGCTATTGAACAACCCACCAACCAACTCTCTGATAGCTTGCAGGATTAATCCATCTCTTCTGAATCCTCCTATAACTCTTATTTCGAATTTCCTATCTCAGCACTCTCTTAAGGATTCTATGCCTTAGCGGATGAAATGGATTATAGTTCCCAAATTGAGCTTGATGTAACGACCCACTATCTTCCTAATGCATCCTGCGCTTTCGAGAGAGGTGAATGGTAAACCATTCAACGCAAACATCGTAAACGCTCCAAGTGTCCTGAATCTGTTGGTGGCATGAAAGGGGACCAAGTCTCCCATATTAACTCAAATTGTCTAGTCTCCCAAAATCACCCACCTTGATGACTCACTGACAAAGTCTCCAGTATCAGACTTTATCAACCCAACAGGTCCTATATCGGATCCCAATATCGCAATTCCAACACCCTCTCAAAAAGATGACACTTTTCTGGTGACACTTTCCTCCCGCATTTCCATGGAAACAGCCCCATTTTTTAAACACATTTCTAAATCTGCTTGCTTGACAGATACTGATATCGCTCCCACTCCTAAACACGAGCACTCTGGTTGCTCTTTCAACGACCAACCAAGGACTTAGTTGAACTCAACTTACTTTGCATTCATGGAGAAGTCCCCCCTTCCCACCCCAAAAAAAACGGTCGTACAACCCAGATCTCTGCTGTACGACTATTCCTTACCACCAGGATTTATTGCCCCTCCTCGTCGGAACCCACGTCTCAGTCTCTCCTCCCCATCCGCATCCACCTCCAACATTACCCCTAGCCAATTAGAGACAATTGTCTCAAAAAGACCATCCTCATAATATTCATAGCAACATAGAATGGCCACCAATCTTCCTTCAATGGAATTGTCGTGGCTGCTACTTTAATTTCGAAGAACCTGTTCAACTAATAAGCATATGTACACCAAAGTATATATGTTTTCAGGAATTTCAACTATGTTATCGCGACTTCTTCCAACCGTTGGAATATAAATCGCCGCTAATCTAAATAGAAAGAGGTGACAATAATAGGAGAGGTGCAGGAATACTCATTCATAAATATGTCCCCTATTCTCCAGTCCCTCTTCAAACTAGACTTCATGCAGTGGCAGCACGAATTCATCTGTCCACTGACCTTAACGTCTGCTCGATCTACTTGGCTCCGAGTAATGAGATTACTAAGGTTAACCTAGCTGATTCTTTTAAACAGCTCCCCACTCTGGTTGTTATACTAGGAGACTTCAGCCATCGCTCCCCCTTATGGAGTGACTCTGTAACCTCTTCTAAATCTAAGATCCCTGTTGATCACCTAACATTTTCCCTGGGATGCCATAACACAGGACTCCCTATATATGAACGTTTAGATACACACTCTTCTTCCTTTATTGATATTTTCTTTTGATCCCATATTCTTGTGGATCGCTTTACCTGGTCCCGCTTTGATTATTTATATGGTAGTGACCATTGCCCAACAGCCTTAAATGAACTTGCACCAATACCAATGTTAAAATCCAATTTCAGCTGGCGTAATGACCGAGCGAAGTAGGCTCCTTTTCATCAGGCCACAGCAATTCCATTTTTTCCCTTCAACAAGAGGTTTCCAACCATTGATGATGCCTTTAACTTCTTTAAGCAAGTTATCATCACAGCAACAAAAACTTGTATCCCGCGATCTTCCGCAGGTAGGCGTTCGGAAATCCCTCTGTGGTCCCAAGAGTGTGCACAAGCTAACGGGGAGAAGAAAAAAAAAACTATAGTACCTGTACCACCTCAAACATGATTATTTGTAAAGCAGCTGCCGCGAAATACTTTCAAACTTATACTTCGACTGTCAACTTCACTACTCCCCTTTCCTTTGTGGAAAGTTGCACATAAAATATCTCGACGCTCCAATAACTCTTCACCAACCGTCCTCCGTTATGGACCTGATATAACCGATATGATCTCTGCTCCAGCAGCTGCTGCAGATGCGTTAGGTTATAGTTTTGCTAGACACTCTAACTCTTCTCGCTATTCTGAAGCCATTCAAAAACTGAAAATTAACACTGCACCGCCAGATTTTCAACAGGGAAAGGGGAAGATCATAACTATAACCGTCAATTTAAACTTGCAGAGTATCAAACTGCACTGGCGAATACCAGAAACGGTGCCCTTGGCCGAAACATGATTTCGTACCTTATGCTCCGTCACCTTCACCCTTCTGCATCAACGTTCTTGCTGGATCTGTGAAACATAATCTGGATCGAATTCTCTTTTACATCTGTTTGAACTACAGCTTTTGCAATCCTTATTCCCAAACCTGGGAAGGACCCGAAATTGGCAGACAAGCAAAGACCAATTTTGACAGGTCATGTCATACTTGCAAATTAGTGGAGAAAATGATTTCAGGCCGCCTTCTTCCTGCTCTGGAGAGTCGCCATGCTTTTTCAAACTTCCAGTTTGGTTTCCGCAAAAAATCGTTCGACTACGTATTCCTTGTTAAAACTGGACCATAACATCCGGGAAGCCTTCTAAGCTGGTGGGATGGTTCTTGGTGTCTTATTTGACCTTGAAAAAGCTGATGAAACAACGTGATGAACTGGGGTTCTCCTTAAATTCCACTCTCGGTTTCAGAAGACAGCTCCCCCTCTTTATTAAATGCCTTCTGTCAAACAGATTCTTCCAGGTTAGAAGCTCTTCTGTTATATCACTTTACCCTGGATGAGGTGTTCCGCAGGACAGTTGTTTAAGTGCATTATTATTTGCTCTCGGATTCAATGATATCCTTATTTCTATCTATTTCTACGGTCAACTTTGCTCTCTATGTTGATAACCTGCTGCTATACATTTCCAGTGCCAGGCTGTCATTTCTTGAACGGCAATTTCAACTAGCTATTAAGAATATTTCACAATGGGGCAACTTCCATGGTTTCCATTTCTCACCCACCAAAACTCAGCAGTACTATTCAGAAAAAAATTTAGTCGAAAAACCTGCAACCTTTCTCCCCCGAACCTAACCTTATATGGTTCACCCATTCCTGTAACTTCACAGGTCTAATTTCTAAGCCTCATTCTAGATGACCATCTAACATTAGCACCGCACATTAAACTCCTGAAAAGAACTTGTCATCACGTGCTTAACCTATTATGTCATCTCACCTCAAAATCATGGGGGTGCTGATCGCAAGTCCCTTTTACGTCTCCACAAAGTCCTACTCTGATCGAAGTTGGACTATGGCTGCGTAGTATATAGTCAGGCCTCCTCAACCCTACTACACCTGTTAGATCATATCCAAAAAGAGACGATCCGTATCTCCACTGGAGCTTTCCGATCGTCCCCCCAGGTAAGCTTTGAAGTTAAATCTTATGTGATGCCATTCTCTCTTCGAAGTGAATACTCATGTGCACAAGTTATCTTTGCTTTCAAACCCCAATACCATCTGCTCTGACACCGACTCGAGAGGTACCTCAGAATCCTCCTTAATGACCAATTGCAAACGCAGTTTATAACATTCCTTAAGTTCCTCAACATTCCTTTGCAATAGGTGTTGTCGTTCTCTTAAGATGAAGGGTATTCCCCGCTCCCACTATCTGCCTGGTCCTGACCTCTTTCTCTAAATCTAGCCACCCGCTGCTTTGTTCATGGCATCATTGTTGTCTCATTTCGCAGTTCATGGTGGATTTACTGATGGCTCTAAAACAGGGGACAGTGTGGGTGCGTCTGCTGCCTTTCCTGACCGCAACCTCTCCCATACCCTCCCCCCCTCATGCTTTAATTTTTAAGGCAGGATCAATCACAATAATGATTGTCCTATCTATAATTTTATTCCTCAACCAAGACCACTCTTATGTTATTTATTCAGATTCGCTCAGCGCCCTCCAGGTGCTTAAAGCACCCTATTCTAAAAACAAAATGACATCCGCAGTATAACAATTTCTTCGGCTGCTCCACTCTCATAAGAAACAAAT